>JASDQU010502986.1:84171-97948 GCA_032191745.1 Picea mariana | reverse complement strand
ATGATGAGGAGCTATGTAAAGCATAGATCCCTGATCATTGGTGGAAATACCTTGAAATTTGATTATGTTTCCCTAGCACTCTATTTTATTGATTTATTGTAGGTCTCATTAGAAGTTATATCACTTACCATTGTATCAATGGATTTATTTCCAAGCAAAATTTATCAACAAATGTGGATATCCATGAATAATACTACTAATCATACATTTCATCCTTGTCCTTTTTCTTTGAACAATAATTTGATGTCCTTGATGAGGGATGACAATTCATGCTTCTTAATCCTCTTATACTATTTGTAATGTAATATTCCTTTGGTAGTTTAGTGACCCATTTGTATTAAGTGACCAAGGTAGGTCGAAAAATTTGAATATATTTCAGAATGTACGCAATATTATGATGCTTTTATATTTACTTCTTGATATGTTTCACTCTTTTTGTTATCCTCCATACAACCATTTGAATAATATTAGATCCTCGATCATCAACCTTTGTTTCTTGATGAAAGAGTTGAGTTCTTCACTAATACATACTCTATTTTCTATTGATGTATATATGGCTAAGAAATATAGGAATGAAATGGAATTTGATTAATTTTTTAGAATATAAATTTGTATTCATGATTGAGGTTGAATGTATTTATGATGAATATCATTGGAGTTGATATTGAAATGTAAAAAATATTTTTGAAGATTTTCTTTATCCTTGTACACTTTGGAATGTAACCCTCGAAAAAATCTTTGGAAATAAGACATGATTTCATGCATAGTCGTATGTATGAAACATTTTGATAATAATTAAATATGAATCTTGTATTCCTTTGAGTTTTCCCATCCTTGATTATTTGATATTTGATGATATACAAGATGGAATGGAGTGTCTAGGTCTTTTTGAGATTTATTTTCCTATGCTTGAATTTGAACTTGTATAAAACTATCATTAGAAATATGTTGTAATCTTTTTTTCTTCTTCCTTAGAGCACCATTTCCATTGTTGGTTTTCACTTTTTCTCTACCTTAGGGTTCCCCTGTTCGATCATGTTGTCATTGATGCCAATTTTTTGATTGATGTAAAAGGATTGATTGATTGATGATTGATGTATTGTCCTTGATGAGAATGCATAGATGAATATGGATCAATGAGTTGTCATTGATATTGACCTTGATGAGAATGCATAGATGAAGATGGATCAATGAGTTTTCATTGATATGATGAAGATGGATCAATGAGTTTTCATTGATACATGATGCATATTTGGATTGATGTAATGGTCTTATCATGGTTGATAAGGTACACAAATGGATGAACTCCAAAGTGGTCCCCTTATGGTGAAATCCCTCATGGGAAGACGCTTTGTGGATTGAGTTATCCTAGAAGAATGGTTGGAGGAACCATGCCTGTATGTGGAATAATGAGATGAATATCAATGAAGTTGTTAGTGAAACTATCCTAGATGGATATTACTTTTCATGCCATTTTCGTTGGTATGTGGAATGTCACATAAATCCTCACGGTTTGAGAGTTATGGACTTGTGAAATTGGAGGACCCACATATGAAGGCTTGAAGCCCCAAATGGTCAAAGAAGTCAAAGTGATTGAAAAGAAGAAAATAATTATTTAATGATAAAGTAAAGTGAAAAAGTAAATAAAGATTATTTAAATGATAAAGTAAAGTGACAAAGTCAAGGAGGATTATTTAAATGATAAAGTAAAATGACAAAATCAAGAAGGAATATTTAAATGATAAAGTATTGGAGAACTTTCTATTTATGGAAAGTTGATAACCCTATAATAAGGAAATTAAGTTAAGTGACCTAGAAATGGGTTAAGTGACCTAGAGGATGAAATTATAAATAATATAGCAATGGTCTCTTGAAAAACATCCTTTTTGTGGATCAATGGAGAGCTTCTTATGAGAATATATTTTGGAGTATTGATGGAGAATTTATTGTGAGAGAGTCTTTGGTATGGATCTCTTGAGCATGTGTTTAAGATCTATTCTGAGAGAGAGGAGATCGAGAGGATCTCATGGATGCATTGAATTTTCAGCAAGTCTGAGATCATGACAAAGAAATTCTCAGAATTACAGAAAAACTGTATTTTTTTAGGTGTACGTGGACTGTCTGTGTATAGGGTGCATATATGAGAGTTGTCTGTGTACATGATGCATACCATACATGGGTTGTCTGTGTATAGGGAGCTTACAGTGGATAAAAATCATAGAAATTTGTGGTTGAGTTGATGACAAGCTGCTGAAGACTGAAGCAAGTTCCAGATCTACATTCTATGGGCTCAGATCTGTCACTAAGACACTGGTATGGTTACATTATTGTCTTGATGGATACTATTTTTTGTTGTGTTGTGAATGATTAGGGAATTCTTGGTATGGCTGCTATGATGTGGTTTAGTTTGGTTGATGGAGTGAGCAATACTCTTGTGATTCAGTGGTGATATGATGGCTATACTACCTGATTTCTTATGCATGATTGAGTGGCATTCATATTGTATGATTGATATAAAAGCATGAGTAGGCTATTGGAGAGTATGGATGTGTTATGACTAGATGTGGATCAGTTTGGATAGTGGAAGACATAAGAGAATATGACTGCAGGTTACAGAGGATCTGAGCATGTGATGAAAAGGATAAACCCTAATAGCTCAGAAGGTATACACAAGCTGTAGTATTGCTTGGGCGTGTATACACGTGGGATGTACTACTAGTAGGGCACGTACATACGCGTGTTGCACTATCGATAGGTCACATACCTATTGTAGATTGATATTTGTTGAGGATTGTTTCCTCATCTCAGTTGGTGATGAGGATGTAAGATGAGTCTTACATTATAGAGATGGTGCTATTGTAGAGTTGTACTCTATTCAGTTGTTGTTGAAAAACCCCGAGGATTGTAGTCCGTAATAAAAATAAAATTGTACATACATCTTGTGTTCTTTGTGTTCCTTGTGGTGATGACTTGTTGATGATATATTGTTGATTTATGTTGTTGATATATGTTCACATCTAACTGGTTAGAAATGACAGCAATGGGTAATGAGTAAATGTTGAATGCTAACTAATGAGTTTTGTGTAAGAGGGAAGTTTTGGGAAAAAGATACCCACACTCATTCACCCCCCCTCTAAGTGTGGTAGGTGTGTCCAACAATTGGTATCAGAGAAGACCTTCACTACAAGCCTCAACAATCTTGAAGGATATCCATAGACACACAAATGGATGATGAAATACCAATCCTTGATGAGGAAAACTATTCTACTTGGAGAATAGAAATGATAGTGTATTTGGAGACAATGGGAGCATCTATTTGGAAGGCATCCATTGGTGCATCAGTTCCGTTGAAGAACAAGTCAAATTTTGCAGCTCAAAGGGAAGGAAAGAAAAATGATGCATTGGATATCAAGACCATTCTTATTGGAATCTCAAGCCCTATCAAAGAGAGCATGGGACAATGCACTTCCACCAACGATCTATGTCTAAAGCTAGAGGAGACATATCAAAGCAAGAAGAAGAAAGAAGATGTTGAAGATCACTCCATCAAGATTATCAAAGGTAAAGAATCTCCAAAAACCCTTGAATGCATTATTTCTAAATGTGATCTTGAAAACATTTCAAGTGAAGATAAAGAATCAAGTAATGTTGTTAGCACAAATGAATATCTTGAAGACATTTCAAAAAGGGGCAAAGAATCATGTGATAATGTTCGCAAAAAGGAAGATCTTGAAGATACTTCAAATAAAGGTAAAGAATCTCCAAAGACTCTTGATTGCAATGATTCAAAATGTGATTATGTTGAATTTTTCTCAAGTGAAGAATATGATCTAGAAACAGTTTGTGTTAAGTTTTATGGAAATTATCCCATGGAAAAAATAGAAGAAGATCTATTAGAAATTCAAAAAGAAGTTGAAGAGGGTTTATATAGATATAGAAGTGATCACTTTTATACACACTATAACTGTATTTCGGATAACACTAAGAAGTTTCTTAGGGGGATTCAAAGTCACATCTTGAAGTTAAAGGTATTGCTCAAAGAACAAGAAGAGAAAAATAAGACTCAATTAGAAGAAAAGGAAGAAGAAATCACAAGACTAAAGAATGAAAAAGAATATATGAAGGTAGATGATGAGATTAGCAAAAGTTTTGAAACTGTTGTCCATCTCAAGACCCAAATTGAAGAAGACAAAAGAGTGGAGGAACTATTGAAGGATCAAATAAATGAAAAGGAAGAGTCATGTTGCAAGTTAGAAGTTGAAATTGTTGATCTTAGAAAGAAGGTATAGAAGTCAAACAAATTCTTGAATAGCTCAAAAATCTTGGATGAGATATTGGAAATTCAAAGATCACCATATGATAAAACAGGTCTTGGATACAAAGAAGAATCTACACATGCTAAAGCAAGTGCCTCAAAGAAGCATGAGGTAAGTCCATCAAAGAAGGAAGACATTGTTACAAAGAAACCATCTACACAAGGCAAAGAAAATTTCAAAAGAACAAAGCAAGGAAGACATCAAGAAGCTATCTCTGGGACACCAAATCAAAGGTTTGAAAGTATTTTTCATGGGCATTGTTATTCTTGTAATGAAAATGTTCACAAAGATTTTGAATGTAGATCTTATGAAAGGAGATATAATGGAATATTCTATAACACCATAAGGTGTTGGAGATGTGATCAAGCAGGACATATTTATGTCCACTGTAACACCATGAGATGCTACAGTTGTAGTGGATTTGGCCACAAATCCCATGAGTGCTGGAACACAAGAAGAAATTCCATGATGAGAACTTCAAATAGTGTGGCTAGAAGAAGGAATGAAGTAAGGAAGGGAGACATCTTTGAAAATATGGATGCTCAAAGCTCATGTTGTGAGGAGAAGGGACATCTATAGAAGTGGGTGAAAAAGATAGAGAAACCAGAATAGAATGAAAGACTTAAGGGAAGTTCAAAAGTGTCATCTACTAAGGCATACGCGGGTGACAGAGGTGACAGTTGCGTACATACGCATGCTGACCTTGAATAGTTCGTGTACATACGCGATCTATTGTACAACAGGCCACATATAATGTGGTGAAGCCTAAAGAAAAGGGCTATGCACATGGATTGTAGTTTGATGTGATAGTATAACTCTACGATGCAAGGTATGACATGGTTTATTGCAGGTTCTGACACTGTTTGCTACATGTTTTCATGATTCGATATTGGATTATGTAAAGTGATGATGTAAAATAAAATCTTCGGTGCATGGCACTAACCCATGAGTATGGATTGATGCATTTACTATTGAAGAACAATGTTGGTTATGACAGTGAAGTTATGATGCCCTGGTTATGTGATATATCTTGATGATGTATTGGAATCTTACTTTTTGGAAATCTTGATGCATGCATTTATCATATGGATGGGCTACATATTGGGACATGTAGTTGGTCATTTGATGAATTGATCATGTTGTACATCATTGATGATCTATAGTTTATGCATGTTTGGTACATTTATAGTATATTGGTAGAGGCACCTATTAGCAGGTTGATTGGCACATATTTTATGGAGAATTTGGCATACATGTGTGAGGATTCATCATTTTTTGATATTGGTGCATGGTTGATGTACTCGCTTGGTACAAGTGGTAATACATGGCATATGTTGAATGATAGTACACCATTGGTATTACTTGATTAACACAACAATTGGTATTTGCTTGATACATGGTTATGGTACTTGGTTCATGATGGAGACATATCATGAGTGATATGACACATTGTTTGGAATTTTGGTGGTTGGATTATTGGTAGATGCACATGGTTGGCATATTGGTAGATTCACATAGTTGGCATATTGGTGGATGCACATGGTTGGCATATTGGTGGATGCACATGGTTGGCATATTGGTAGATGCACATGTTGGCGTGATGATAGAGGCATATGATTGATACATTCCATGGATAATATCTTTTGACACATTGTGTGATGTTGATGTACATATTTGATGTACATGGGTGTTGTGCATGATGAGCACACATTTTGGTACAAGATGTACTTGGTTGATATTTTTCTCATAATTCATTTTTTCATTGTTGGTATATATTTTTCTTCATGATGTTTGGTATAGCATAAGTTTGATGCATGATAGGTCTAAGCATCATCATATGGTAGCATATTGTTAATATTGAAAAAAATATAGGGGGAGACATACCCATAGGGGGAGTCATTCCCTTCTCACGATTCTAGGAGGATATATTTATCAGATGCATACCTAGAAAAGATCCCTATATTTGAAGAGGCATAATTCTAGGGGAACCGATGGTCACATGGGGAGTATGAGTGATATATTTTCAGCATTACATCAGAGTGATACTCCTTCTTCAAAAGGAGATAGATTATTGAGAGGAATATCAAAGGCATTTAGAAAGGAGGAGCATCCCCAAGGAGAGTTCAAGCAGAGGGAGTAGCCCCAAGAGGAGAATGGCCCTTTGCCATTGATGTCAAAGGGGGAGATATAGTCACATTGATGTGATTGATGACTATTGATTGGGAGAGATAGTCACATTGACTATTGATGTAGAGCATGCCTTATCTACAGTCACATTGACTATTAATGTAGAGCATGCCTTATCTACATGTTGACATCAATAATTGGTCATTGGTGTTGACATCAATGTTTGTATTGCCATCAATGCCAAAGGTGGAGATTGTTGGATCATGTTGTCATTGATGCCAATGGTTTGATTGATTGATGTCAAAGGATTGATTGATTGATGATTGATGTATTGTCCTTGATGAGAATGCATAGATGAAGATGGATCAATGAGTTGTCATTGATATGGTGAAGATGGATTAATGAGTTGTCATTGATACATGATGCATGGTTGGATTTATGTAATGTTCTTATCATGGTTTATAAGGTACACAAATGTATGAACTCCAAAGTGGTCCCCTTATGGTGAAAGCCCTCACGGGAAGACGCTTTGTGGATTGAGTTATCCTAGAAGAATGGTTGGAGGACCCATGCTTGTATGNGGTGAAGATGTATTAATGAGTTGTCATTGATACATGATGCATAGTTGGATTTATGTAATGGTCTTATCATAGTTTATAAGGTACACAAATGGATGAACTCCAAAGTGGTCCCCTTATGGTGAAAGCCCTCATGGGAATACGCTTTGTGGATTGAGTTATCCTAGAAGAATGGTTGGACGAACCATGCTTGTATGTGGAATAATGAGATGAAGATCAATGAAGTTGTTGTGAAACTGTCCTAGATGGATAGTACTTGTCAAGCCATTTCTGATGGTATGTGGAATGTCACATAAGTACTCACGGTTTGAGAGTTATGGCCTTACAAAATTGGAGGACCCACATATGAAGGCTTGAAGCCCCAAATGGTCAAAGAAGTCAAAGTGCTTGAAAAGAATAAAATCATTATTTAATGATAAAGTAAAGTGACAAATTCAAGAAAGATTATTTAAATGATAAAGTAAAGTGACAAAGTCAAGGAGGATTATTTAAATAATAAAGTAAAGTGACAAAATGAAGAAGGAATATTTAAATGATAAAGTATTGGAGAACTTTCTATTTACGGAAAGTGATTAACCCTAAAATAAGGAAATTAGGTTAAGTGGCCTAGAAATGGGTTAAGTGACCTAGAGGATGAAAGTATAAATAAGATAGCAATGGTCTCTTAAAAAGCATCCTTTTTTGTTGATCAATGGAGAGCTTCTTGTGAGAATATCTTTTGGAGTATTGATGGAGAGTTTCTTGTGAGAGCATATTTGGTATGGATCTCTTGAGCATGTGTTGAAGATCTATTTTGAGAGAGAGGAGATCGGGAGAATCTCATGGACGCATTGAATTTTCAGCAAATCTGAGATCATGACGAAAAAATTCTCAGAATTACAAAAAAAAGTTATTTTCTTAGGTGTACGCGGGTTGTCTCTGTATAGGGTGCATATATGCGAGTTGTCTGTGTACAGGATGCGTAAAATACTCGGGATATTTGTGTATAGGGATTTACAGTGGATAAAAATCATGGATATTTATGGTTGAGATGATGACAAGTTGTTGAAGACTGAAGAAGGTTCCAGATCTACATTCTATGGGCTCAAATATGTCACTCAGACATTGGTATGGTTACATTATTGTATTGATGGATACTATTGTTTGTTGTGTTGTGAATGCTTAGGGAATTCCTAGTATGGCCGCTATGATGTGGTTTAGTTTGGTTGATGGAGTGAGAAATACTCTTGTGATTCAGTGGCGATATGATGGCTATAGTACCTGATTGCTTATGCATGATTGAGTGGCTTTCATATTGTATGATTGATAGAAAAGCATGAGTAGGATATTGTAGAGTATGGATGTGTTATGAGTAGATGTGGATCAGTTCGGACAATGGAAGACAGAAGAAAATATGAATGTAGGTTGCAGAGGATCTGAGCATGTGATGAAAAGGATAAACCCTCATAGCTCAGAAGGTATATGCAGGATGTAGTACTCCTTGGGTAGGTATACATGCGGGCTATACTACTGGTAGGGCGCATACATATGCATGCCGCACTACCGACAGGTCGCATACCTATTACATATTGATATCTGTTGAGGATTGTTGCCTCATCTGAGTTGGTGTTGAGGATGTAAGTTGAGTCTTGCATTATAGAGTTGGTGCTCATGTAGAGTTGTACTCTATTTAGTTGTTGCTGAAAAACCCCAAGGACTGTAGTCCGTAATAAAATGAAAATTGTACATACATCTTGTGTTCTTTGTGTTCCTTGTGGTGATGACTTGTTGATGATATATTGCTGATTTATGTTGCTGATATGTGTTCACATTTAACTGGTTAGAAATGACAGCAATGGGTAATGATTAAATGATGAATGCTAACTAATGAGTTTTGTGTAAGAGGTAAGTTTTGGGAAAAAGAGTCCCACACTCATTCACCCCCCCTCTAAGTGTGGTGGGTGTGTCCAACAATTGGTATCAGAGTAGGCCTTCACTACAATCCTTAACAAGCTTGAAGGAGATCCATAGACACAGAAATGGATGATGAAATACCAATCCTTGATGGGGAAAACTATTCTGCTTGGAGAATAGAAAGGAGACTGTATTTGAAGAAAATGGGAGCAACTATTTGGAAGGCAGCCATTGGTGGATCAGTTTCGTTGGTGGATCAGTTCCGTTGAAGAACAAGTCAAAGTTTTCAGCTCAAAGGGAAGGAAAGAAGAATGATGCATTGGCTCTCAACACCATTCTTAGTGAACTCTCAAGCCCTATCAAGGAGAGCATGGTACAATGCACTTCCGCCAAGGATCTATGGCTAAAGCTAGAGGAGACATATCAAAGCAAGAAGGAGAAAGAAGATGTTGAAGATCACTCCATCAAGATTATCAAAGGTAAAGAATCTCCAAAAACCCTTGAATGCATTATTTCTAAATGTGATCTTGAAAACATTTCAAGTGAAGACAAAGAATCAAGTAATGATGTTAGCACAAATGCAAAGATTGAAGACATTTCAAAAAGGGGCAAAGAATCATGTGATAATGTTGGCAAAAAGGAAGATCTTGAAGATACTTCAAATAAAGGTAAAGAATTTTCAAAGTCTCTTGATTACAATGATTCAAAATGTGATGATGTTGATTTTTTCTCAAGTAAAGAAGATGATCTAGAAACATTTTGTGTAAAGTTTAATGAAATTATCCCATGAAAAGAATATAAGAAGATCTATTATAACTTCAAAAAGAAGTTGAAGAGGGTTTATATAGATATAGAAGTGATCACTTTTATACACGCAATAAATATCTTTCGGATAACACTAAGAATTTTTTTAGGAGGAGTCAAAGGCACATGTTGAAGTTAAAGTGATGCAGGAGCATCTCTCCACGTCAGTCAGCCAGCCAGCCAGCCACACAGCGAATTCAAATCGCGCATTGAAGAGAGGCGCAGTCCTCATTTAAATTTGAAATGAATGTAATTAAATGTTTTAGGCTAGTGAGCCATGGAAGTCATGCCTTTGTGCAGGTTGTAGATAAGATCGGCTTTAATTCTAGGTCGGCTGAGATCTAGATCCAGATGCTGGACTAGACAACCATTTATTGTAATTGAATAAGGTAGGTAGACCTGGAGGGAAGCACTCTATGATCCCCTTAGGTAAAAGAGATTTTCTTATCTCATTTTGGGAGAGTCATAGTTGTGTGAGGATTTGCATGTAGAGCAGACGAAAAAGAGCCAGAGAGAGCTTGAGAACACCTTTGTGTGTTGTGAATGTATGGTTGTTGATGCATTCTGCAGGAGTGTGTTTGATTTGAAGTTGAAAGTCTTTGAGGCTTCACACCAGGAGGGTGTGACAGAATGCTGAGTGTTCTGAGAGTTGTGCACAGAGGTTTCACTTATGAACACTACGGGTTCAGACAAAGACGTGCTGTGGCACAGGAGCTGGAATCAACAACTCAGGAGGAAGACCTTTGAGGTTGATGAACACCTCAGTAGGCAAGGCTGTGTGGCTGAAACACAGTTGTAGACAGAACATTGTTGTAAGTTCTGTGGAGCTCTGCCAGGTGGGCATCGAGCGTAAGCACGAGGTGCTGGAGGAAGAATTCTGCTGAGAGTTGAATATAGAAGAGAGAATCACTGAGGATTCTGAGAGCTCTTCCAAGAGGGCATTGAGCAGGTGCAAAGGGTGCACAGAGGGAACCCAGAACTACTGAACGTTCTGTGGAGAAGATACTCTGCCATGAGGGTGTCAAGGAAGCGTGCAGATAGGCACAGAAGTGAAGAGAACTCTTTGAGTTCTGTGAAGTGAAGGAAAAATCCATTGAGATATCTTTGTTGGGTTACTGAATACCCAGAAGACTCAGCAAGGGGGTTGCTTGAGTGAAAGACTGCTAGGAAGGTGTTTTATTCTCCATCTATGGGAGAAGAAAGACAAAATCCCTCAAGGGGTCTGAGTGTTTGCAGAAGATCAGGAGGAATAGCGTTCTCATATGCGCAGCGAAGCTCAGAGTGAAGGAGTTTGCAGAGAGAAATGAAGCAAAGGTCGAGGCCTTTGAAAGATTGAAATTCTCCCAAGGTAGGAAGAAAGTGCAAGAAGCTCGGGAGAAGCAGCGATAGTCGTCGGATCAGCAGGAGAACAAATATGGACCATTGATTTCTATGTCCAGGGGAGCTCTAGAGGAAGGGCACAGAAGGAGGAGACCGACAGTCGTCGGATCTCATATAGAAATCCCGTCAGCCATTGGAACGGGAGGAGGTGCGCAGAGGTTAAGCCTCAGGAGGAGCGCAGAGAGGGAGAATTGATCTGAGCCGTCAGATCTGGAGAGGAAATCCCGTCAGCCGTCGGATCGAGCTGGAGCTGCACAAGGTTTAGCAGTCGGGATATCATCCATCAGGAAATCAGGATTCTCGAGGGCAAGATAATTGAGACTTCTCAAGTTGCAAAATCCCGACAAGATCTGGACCGTTCGTTAGCGAGGACACGTGGCGGAGATCAAGCGCCATCGGCGTTTTGGAGCATCGGGAAATCGACATTCCTGTGGACACGAGATTGGGGAAATCCCAGGAGAAAAACCCCGACATAATCTGAGTCGTCCGTTCACATGGGACAGGTGTCAGGAATCTGACGAAATTCAGAAAATCGGGAAATCGAAGTTCCCAGGGTTGAAGGAAACAGGACATCGGAAGTCCCAAAATCTCGACATAATCGGGACCGTCCATTTGGAAGGACGCATGGCAGAAATAAGTAGTCGTCGGGAAAGTCCCGATAGGAAGTCATTGATCGGGGATTGATTCATCGGGATATCGGTGATCCCGGTGACGAGTGGTTTGTGCACTTTGAAATCGTGAAATGCGATACCCCAATGAGTGGAGGCCATCTTTCAGCACAACAGAGGAGGAGGACAGAGCTATAGTGGAGGCCAGCTGTCAGTGATCGGGAGGAAGTCGGGGATCGACATATCGCGAATCCCATAAGCATATGCACTTTGACATCGGAACCCCCGAAACCCCGATGCAGAGGTTTGAATGAGGTCATATAGTAGCGGTCACAGGGACTAGGGGCTGAGCCAGGAGGGCTAGCTAAAGAAAAGCGCGTCGGGAATCAGAGGATCGCGGATCCAGGGGTCGATTGCATTTTGACATCAAAAACCCCGAAACCCCGACAGAAGCATATGACTGCGGTCATATAGTAACTAGTCACGTGGAATAGAGAGCCTAGCCAGAGGGGCTAAGGTCGGGTAAAGAGCTCATCGGTGATCAGGGATTGGAGAGGTGAGAAACTCTCGACAACAGAGACAGCGAAACCCCGATGCCCGATAAACAGTTTCCTGTGGGGAAATTGGTCATGGTCCGGTGAAGGGGTCGAGAAGGTGAATATAAGGCATGTGGATTGGGATTTTCACAGCAATTCTAGCAGGGAATCAAAGGAGCCGCTTCAGCTCAGAAGGGAATTTAGAATGATCTTGTGAGCAGGAGAGCGTGATAGGTGTGGTCGCGATATCTTACTGCATTAAGTGGTATCAGAGCTGATTTCTTGTCTGTATATTTCAGGCAAGAGGAGTGAAGAAGAGAAGGAGCACTCTGATACACGTCAAGTGGTATCAGAGCCGAATTCTTGTCTATATATTTCAGGAAAGAGAGGCAAGAGGAGATAAGAGAGTACTCTGATACACGTCAAGTGGTATTAGAGCTAAATTCTTGTCTGTATATTTCAGGCAAGAGGGGAACAGAGGAGGCAAAAGAAGACAGAGTACTGAGGGCTCTGTGACGATTGTTTGCAGGTAGGCAGCAGTCAAGAAGACAGTCAGGGAGGCTATAGGAGGATGAAGCTGGAACACTCAGGAATGCAGAGTGACAGCAGGTTTGCCAGGAGAGCAGACGGAGACAGCACCATGGTTACTGAAGACCATAAGCATGCTGGGAGGAAGAAAAGCAAGGCAGAAAAGCTTGCGGAATTTGATAAAGAAATGACTAGAGAACTCTATGAATTAAAAGTAGACATAGAGAAGCTCGAACTGCGGATGTGGCATGATAGGAGGAGGAGACAGATGCATGAATTTCCCATGAAGAAGGCAACAGAAAAATGGCCAGTCAAGGAGTTGATGGTCAGAGGGCAGTGCAGACTATTGAAGAGATGGTTGAGGTATGCTGAAAACCTCAAGGCCACAGAATAAAAGATGATTTGTCACTGTGAGCCAGAGACTGGGAGAGGTCTCAATGATGAAGAGGATGAATTGGGATCAGCTGAGGATATCAAGGACTGCCAGGAGGGCAGAGAAGTAGAAATTCCCATTTGCCAGGAGGGAAACAGATTGAGATAACTGCGGGGTCTCATGGACTGTCAAGAGGATAGCCAGGGAATTTTGCATTGCCAGCTGGGCAATGAAAGGAGATCACAGTGGGATCTCGAAGGCTACCAGGAGGGCAGTGGAAGCATCTCAGACTGCCAGGTGGGCAGAGATGAACATTCGATATTGTTTGAAAGTCTCATGGACTCAGAGGAGAGTTCAATTCAGCAGGGGTTGCTGATGAAGATGGGATCAGTTGATCTCATAATCTACCAAGGAAGCAGTAGAAGCATCCCATATTGCCATGTGGGCAGGGATGAGCATATGAATTTGGATCAGCCAGAGGAGTTGACAGAGCAGATGAGACTGTCTGAGGGTCTCATAAATTCGGAGATGGATTTAGATCAGCCGGTGCAGCTGATAGAGGTGGAAGATCACGATGATCTTTTGATGATTGGGGGAATTGGGATATTCCTACCATGTGCCTAGGAGGAGGCAT
>JASDQU010502986.1:53517-64553 GCA_032191745.1 Picea mariana | reverse complement strand
TAAAAAATATGTTTTCACAATATGGTACATGATGTTTATAAGTACAATCATTTCTTTTTTTCTTTCTTTCTTCTTGAAATGAATTCAGAAAGTAGGTCGTCACTTCCTTCTTCCCCTTCAATTGTTCTGGCATATTCATGTATTATTGACAACCTGGTTGTGTATTCATGGAAGGAAGGTTGTTGTAAGGGGGGTGTGGATCATCAACTGCAATAAGAAAAACAATGTTAAATTGATATTTTTTGTTATTATTATTACAAGCATTTCATTAATAAAAAGAGAATTAGAGTGTTCTTTACATGCTTGATTAGTGGAGGCAAGAAAAGTAGTTTCAACTGTGGCCATATGTTCATCTTCTTGTCTAGCCTCATCCCCAAGTTTTTTCTGCGTTCAACCACACCTTGAAATTCATCCTTGAAAGAAACCTTGAGGTCTTCCTGTGTTGGAGATTCTTTGAACTCCATGCCCTGCAAATTTTCATAAGAACATTAACTTTTCTTCTTCTCTACAATTAAATTAAAATTTTTAACAATATATTATTTGGATGCAATTGATTTTTTATACTTACAATTCATACTGCCAATTTCGAGTAACCACCTGGGCCAAGTTTGTGTTTCCCATGTTTTTAAATTTCGGCCTTGGTGGATTTGGATGTGTCTGGGATCCTCTATTGAAAAGTTTCAAATACGTAATTAGATGTTGCAATGATGATAGAGCATCATAATTACATTATTAGAAGTGTCACATGCCTTCCTGAGTCGAGTGGTTTCTTTCCTTATTTTCAGAGCATCTTCTCCTTTCCATCTTCCTGTAGGGCCTTCCACTCCCTCTTAGGAATCATTGGGGGATTCTCATACTTAGGTTTCTTTTGCAGATGGACCCTATATTGGTCCCACAAATATTTCAAATATGCACTTGCTTTTGAGGAGACTCCAAATTTACTTAAGGACCCCTCACCGAACAAGCCAACCAACTTGTTAATGAGCTCAAGTTTAACTTGGAAATTTTTGAATTCCACCTTGTGCGTATGGTGGGACCAAATATATCCAATGT
The DNA here is from genome assembly GCA_032191745.1 of Picea mariana. NCBI lineage: Eukaryota > Viridiplantae > Streptophyta > Pinopsida > Pinales > Pinaceae > Picea > Picea mariana. The sequence goes on along the minus strand of JASDQU010502986.1, from coordinate 63,500 downwards.
TAGGTCATTCATGCGTCTATAAAATGTGTCATTTCCTACAAAACCATATTATCATTAGTTTAAAATAATTGCACATTATACATAAATTTCAATTAGATTGTACATAATAATTAAAACACATCTTACATACCTGGAAGTTTTTCTATTTTCATAGGGATGAGATCATCGTTTACCAAAAAGGTAACCTTTAGTGTTCTTGTTCTAGTGACACAGGAAGATCTAGGAAAACATGCTTCAAAATGCACAAAGCCTTGATCTCCATCAACATCATCCCATGCACATTTTGGCATGTGCTCACCAGGGCTGGGTGTAGTATCGACATCAACCATGGAGGGTGTAGCAGTCTGAGTGACTGGTGTGCCAGTGTAGAAACAACGCTGGTAACAACATCGACCTACGTAGCATGATCCTGGGGATCAAAATCCTTCAAAAACTCTTCTAAAAATAAAGAGTTTTTTAGAAAAGGACTTTTAAGAGTATAGAAATTAAAATCCAAAATAAATAAATGGGATAAATAAATATCTTGCTTACCCCATATCTTTTAATTTGGTTCATCAAGGCTTTAATTATTTCCTTTATCTCCTATGTTTGTGGCTGAATCTCAATCAAAGAAGCAAGTTCGATGTTTGATTTTCTCAGAATCTTCTTTATTGTTTGGATTGGGTTGGGGAAGGAAAAAAATTGTTCATCAGTAATCTCTTACTCTGTATAATCTATGGAATTCTCTAAGGTTGTTTCCTTCCCCTTGTCACCCTGGGACAATAGTGTTGCCAACAAAGCAATGTCAATATAAGAATTAGAAAAAAATGAAGAAAATCAAATGTATGAAAAATAAAGTTACATAACAACATTTTAGTGGATTATTTGCTTGTAAAAAACATATTAAAATATTACAACTTTGAGGAGTGATCCTAATGTGGTAGCAAAGAAAGGATCGATATTATCATTAAATGTCTTGCCATATGAGTTTTTAGTTCTAGTTTAGAGGATCATATTGAAGACAATGTATGTTTGTTGTCTCTATTAGATGTTTCTTGTCTCTATTAGTAAATGATGATCATAAAATATCACATTCATTGCTTACACGTCGGGTAAAATAGTATACATACCGCCACCATAATAGAAACGTCTGTATCTACTCAATTCAAATTGTAATCAATCAACAACTCTTACTGTACAACTATTGATTTTATTACACATAGAAATACACATTTTCTTTCATGCCCCTCAAATACACAATCAAGTTTCTTATTGATGGTCACAGGTCGTGTACTATTTATTAACCCCACAATATTCCCTGCTACTTTTGGCCTTCTGTTAATATACATAGATGCTCCTTTATTTTGATCATTTTCTTTTAGTTGTATATAATTTTCAGCCACGCCATATCTTCACATACTTTGTGTATATTGGACTAGCCGTATCCAATCTTTGTAGACGTAACAGGGTCCCACATACTCCATCAATTCAGTTATTCCACTGTAACAAACCTTTATTCCATCCATGGAAAATATCTCTAAACCATGTAATGACAATGGAGCAATGCGGTATATTCTTTCATTGACACAAAAATCAATGTTTATTTGAGGAAGATCCTTCGGTACCCATCGTTTAACTAGATTGTTGTACCTCAAGGGAACCTTGATGTCATTTATGTTCTCATCATCATAAGAACATGACCCCCCTTTAGCAAGACAAAATTCCATGTGTCTATTAAATTTTCTTCTGATCTTCTCACCTCTAGTTGATCTCTTCTTGTTAGACCTACTAGATATCTCACTTTCCTCTATTCTAGTTGAACTTCCCTCACTTAACAAAGATCAATCCGACAAATACCTATTTGGTTGTACATCCTATAACAATCCATCAAATGAGAGAAACGATTAGCAAGTGTCAAAAGGGTTGTGATGAAACATCTTGAGGAAACCACAAGAACATAATAATACAACTTACAAGTGACATAAACAACTATGTGATGTAATAATCTTGAACCTCCAATATTATATAGTGTTTTTTTTTTTTTAAGGAAATAATAAACTATTACAACAACAACAACAAGACATTCCATTTTTCAAACAGGTTATTCATGGTTGCAACAAAATGCAAGGAAATCATCAACAACACCAAATATTATTTATATTCACTCCACAACATTCCACCAGTCATTTCCACCATTATAACCACCATGTATAACCTCCATACAACATCAATACACTACATACAATATGGATGGAGAACATGTGGAGAACACCAATAATTAACCTCCATTCCTCTAATAAACTCTACAAAGATTTGTAATGAAGAAGTTCATGATACATGTTGTGGTTTGGAAGAAATTCATGCATAGTTTCATTTCTATGTGCCTAAATGACCACCATATAAGAGGATTGTGCATCTATAATGAGTGTGAGGCATCTTGATGTGTCAGATTCATTAGAGAGGCATAATATTCTCATATGGTGGTCATTTAAGCACATATAAAGGAATATCTACCCACTTTACTTTCTATGTTCCTAAATGACCACCATATAAGAGGATTGTGCCTCTCTAATGAGTGTGACACATAAATATGACTCACACTCATTAGAGATGAACACTCCTCTTATATTGTGGTCATTTTAGAACATAGAAAGAAAACTCTACTCACAAGCCTATGGGTAGAGTTTCCATGTGGCAACTACATGGAAACTCTACGCACAAGAAATATGCAAACATAGTTGTAGCATCTAAAAATATTCCCACAGTCCTTTGGGAACTCTTCCCTTTTCGTTTCAAGGTTTTCAATGCATAGGTAATTGTGTCTTTATCCTGTTGTTTCAAGGTTGTTATCACATAGGTAACACCTTTTTGCTCATGTTTTTCCATCTATTTTCTTCTTTTTTGTCATTTTCTACATTTTTCTCACAAGAGTGAAAATTCCTGTGTGGCATATTATGTCTTAGGTTAGTTAGCCACATTACACAAAAAATTATCATGAATTCAACATACTCATTTTCCACACAAGTGATTTTTTAATAGACAAGTCCATACCACAATTTCTATCAATGGAACCTCAATTTTCAAGTTCAGTTTTTCAAAATTCATTATTTTTTTTCTACATCATGGTTCCTTGTGGTCTAAAATATATAGAAATATATGAGGAATCCAATTCTATTAATATATTTTGCAAAGTAAATGTAGAAACAACAATGCTAAAATATCCAAATCATGATGGAGCAACTTGTCAAAGATAGCAACACAATAAGTTTTAAATTATGATGTAGCATATAAAGACCATGTTATTTTAGTTCATGACCACACAACAATAAAAAAATTAGGTGACCTTAAAACAAATACCTCCATCGCCTCAATCACACACCATACCTTACAACAACTACCTCCATCTGCTACATGTGTAGATCTTTTTAGCTTTATAACAAGGTCAAGAAATCCATGGTTATGTAATGTAGGTAGTAGTCTTGTAGAAATTGAATGCAATGATTGTTGCTTGGGATATAATTAGTAAACCCTTGTTAGGAATGAAATGTAGCAAGTAATTGGTCCATAGTGAATTGGAAAGGTTCCTCAAATTGTCAATAGCATGATCTTTGATAGGAACCAAATGCAAGATTCCATCACCATGATCAAAACTAGTTACACCATATCCAATCTAAATTAATAGCCATGGAATCCTCATCCATGGTTAGGCAATAAGAAGTGCATTTGGATTTGGAACAAGGTAAGAAGGGAATGTGAGTATTTTAGCATTGCTCGTGAATTGTTCAAAATACTGCCTAAATGAGATGTCGGGTCATGGATTGTAATCATTATTGGTTATTCCCATATTATCCCTTCTCATGAAGCTTTGACATTCTTCAATTGGAATGCAATAATTGGCCATGAATCCTTGAAATTATTCAACAATATGAAATTTATGAGCATAAAAGCAAACTCAATCACCATGGTTAGTGTTCTTCATCCATTCTCCAATCCCAAGATTCTCAAGATTCTCCAATTCCCAAGATTCTCAAGATTCTCAAGATAATTAGTGTTATGAAATACAAATGTGTTTTGAATGTAATGTTGTTTGATGCAAGAGAATCGCCAACAAAGCTCAAATGTGGAAGACAGCTGGGCGCACTAGTGCATATTTTGAAACACTTTGAATTTCAAAAGATCAATGTATTGATGAAACATCTGACAAACCTTTTTGGGTAATGAACATATTTAATTACTGGAGGCCGAACCATCGTGTGAGATCGATGGGGAGAAATATTTTTCTTTAATGTGAAGGAGCATGGTACATATCTAGAGCATTGTGCTCTTATCTATCTGACTCGATATTTATTGTAATAAGTGCTAAGTAGTTGATAGCATTCAATTTCGATTAGATCACGTAGAGTAGTTGGAGGGAAGAACTCAAGAGAGTCCCTTTGTATAAAGCATTATATTATTTCCAAGGAGGAGCTATTGAATCTAATTTATAGATTGCCATTGTAAGATAAGAGCTGGGAGACACAGAGAAATATTATGTGAATGTATGTAAGTTCCAATTGGATGAATATAATAGAGGAACATATTGTCCCAAATATGTGTTATTTTGTGTGTCCATCTGAATGAGTAAATGGTAGGCCTTCTGTTGTTTTTCAATTCTCTATTATTTCTTGTTCTTGAATCCATGACCACATTTTCTTTGTTGAATGTATGAGTCACTGTGAGTAGTAGATTTGTTTCAATTGTTTCTCTTCATTGAACGATTGCAAGGTGTTCATAGTGTCTGCAAGGAGTGTGTGACCAAGTCCGTCTCAACTTGAAAGCTCAGAAGAGATAGTGAAACTCATGTCTGCAAGGAGTACATTGACGTCCGCAAGGAGTGCGTGACAGAGTTTTCGGACTTGAAATAACAAGAGAGATAGCGTCATTACAGTCATGGGAGACAGAATTAGTTGGAGGAAAGTCAAAAGAAGTGTGAGGCCATCCATAAGGAGGGTTAATTTGTGGATGAAATCTGTTGCAAGGTGTGCAAAGATCAAGAATTCGACTAAGTGTCGGAGAAATTATTTAGAATAAGCCAAGGAAGTAAATCTCATGAGGAATAGCGGTGGAAAATTCTTCAAGGGAGAGAAGTCCTTGAAGTTACTATCCAGGATAGGGGACAAGATTCATTCTAGAGGGAGATGAGTGATTCCAGATCGTCATATCTGGTAAAGCTATGAGGAGGATAGTTGTGGAATGTTTTGGTACTTCGAAGTTCGAAAAGTTTGAAGACTTGATGAAGCAAAATCACGAAGTATGAAGTAACGATCTAATCCTAGTTGTCGATTATGGGAGGAATACATGGCAGTGGATTAAGGAGTTAGGAATCAAAAACCTGAAAGTTCAGAGTGAGAAACTTAGAGTTTCACAAAGTCGCGAAACCCAACCCCTAGTGGGGCCAACGGATTTGACGAGATGTGTGACGGGAGTTTGGAGATTCAGAACAATGCGCTTCGGGAAGAAGAGAAGGGAGAGTTCAGGAAACCCCCAAAGTTTGAACCGCGGAGAGATAGACCCATGCTAATAGCCATGGTCACTTGAGAAAGAGACCTGTGTTTGTGGGTAGAGTTGTTTCGAGTGTCGCAGGGACCCAAGGAGTCGCCCTGACTCAGTGTTGTGAATGATCCAAGACCAGGAGGTCAAGAAACCCTTTGGAGGGAAGGGGGTTTGCACCAGAAGTGGTATCAGATCGAGTATAAAATGGACTTCTATAAAGAAATAAGATTAAACTGACATTAGGAGGAGAGATATCATAAGCGTCAACACAATGCTTCCTAGAAGATGTGTTGACCCACTTGTAGCCAATAGAGCTATGGAAAGGGATATGAGAGAACTGCGTGTGAGGTTGGATGCCATGGAGACAACAAAGAGGAGAGTGCCTGATGTTGGAGACATCAGAGAGGAAGAAATGGAAGAAGTAGAAGTTGAAGAAGCTGTAGCTGAGGATGCTTCGGAAGAACGCTTGTTAAGAGAGGTTGTCAAATTGGGTCCCAGAGAAAAGATTGACATCCCTATGTATGAAGAAAATTTAGATACAAAAGAATTTCTTGACTAGATACAAGAAATGCAAAAGTATTTCGATTATGAGGATGTCGAAGAGGAGAAAAAGGTAAAGCATGTTGTCACTAGGTTGAAAGGACATACAACACTGTGGTGGGATGAACTGCAGGCCGACAGGAGGAGCAAGGGAAAACAAAATATCAAGAGTTGGGATCGAATGGTAGCCAATTTAAAGGATAAATTCATACCCAAGAATTACCAGATAAGTCTATTCAGGAGGATGCATAACCTGCAGCAGAGAGGATTTACTGTGAAGGAGTATACAAAGGAGTTCTACAAATTGAAATTAGAGCTAGATAGAGAGAGAGAGAGAGACGAAGAGAAAGTTACTAGATATATCACTGGCCTGAGATATGATATTCAAGATGAGATCATCATGGCGATAGTCAGGACAGTAGAGGACACATATCAAATGGCGTTGAAGGTAGAAGAGAAGTTGGCCAGGAAGTAGAGTCAACAAAACAGAGGTTGAAGTTTGAACAAAGGCAAAGGAGTTGCCCAGGACAAGGCACATAAGCCCAAGGATAAGGCGGAGAATCCACATAGTCACTTTGAGAGAGGAGGAAGTTCTTGAGGAAGGCAGAGTGGTGGTAAAGGATATTTTCCTAGAGGAAGAGGAAGAGGCAGAGGAGGAGAAGTGAGATGTTATTCCTGTGGAAAAATAGAGCATATGTCTTGGGATGGCCCCAAGAGAAATAAGGGAGGAGGAGAATATCACATTTCAGAAGCACAAAAGAGAGATGATGAGGCAGAAGGTGCAGAGGATGGAAGATCCCTGATGATGAAGAAGTTTCTTTTGAAGCAAGAGCCATAGACTGAAAAACCAGTGCAAAGGAAAAATTTATTCAGGACAACTTGCAAAACAAAGGACAGAGTTTGCAAAGTGATAATTGACAGTGGGAGCACTGACAAATTAGTATCCATGGAAATGGTGGCGAAGTTAGAACTGGAGACGATTGCACATCCAACATCGTATAAAGTCTCATGGTTGCAAAAAGGTCATTAGGTAGCAGTTACTAAATGATGCCTGGTCGAATTTAAAATAGGGGGATATAAAGATGATATTTTGTGTGATGTGATTTCTATAGATGTTTGTCATGTTTTGTTGGGAAGACCGTGGTGGGATGACAAGAATGTTATTCATGATGGAAGGAGGAATACATACACCTTAGAGAAGAATAATAGAATGCATATGTTGCTACCAATGGAAGAGAAGAAGGTGAAGGATGAATTTAGCGTGAGCGTACTTCTCATGAGTGGGAAGGAACTCCTAAAGGAAGTGAAGAAGGGACATGAGATGCAGTTTGTTGTAGTGAGGAAGCCAAGGGTTATCCTTACCAGTACTTCACTAGAATATTTGCCTGAGAAAGTTCAGGAGATGTTAGAGAATTTTGTTGACATTGTAGTAGATGAGTTACCAAACTCATTACCACCCATCAGAAGAATCAGTCAACATATTGACTTGATACTAGGAGAAAGCCTTCCAAATGAAGCAGTGTATAGATTGACACCTCAAGAGAATAAGGAATTGAAAAGATAGGTTCAATATCTGTTAGACAAAGGATTGGTCAGAGAAATATTGAGTCCATGTGTAGTACCAACTGTATTAAGTCCAAAGAAGGACGGGGGATGGAGAATGTGTATGGACCCGAGGGCCATAAACAAGATTTCCATCAGATACAGGTTTCCATTGCCAAGGATGGATGATTTGATGGATTGTCTGAGTGGAGATAAATATTTTTTAAAAATAGATTTGAAAAGTGGATATCACCAAATAAGGATGAGGGAAGGTGATGAGTGGAAAAAAATATTCAAGATGAACGAGGGGTTGTATGAATGGATTGTTATTCCATTTGTCTTAACGAATGTCTCGAATACTTTTATGAGGCTAATGAATGAAGTGTTGAAGGATTTCATTGGTAAGTTCGTAATTGTATATATGGATGATATACTGGTATTTAGTAAGACTAAAGGGGAGCACTTGAGATAGTTGACATTGGTGATGAAGAGGTTACAGCAAGAGAAGTTGTTGATTAATCTAAAAAGGTCCTCTTTCATGCAAACAAAACTCATATATTTGGGTTTTGTGATTTCATCAATGAGTCGAAGATGGATCCCAAAAAGGTGAAAGCAATCTGAGAATGGCCGTCACCGAAGAATATCTTTGAGGTAAGAAGCTTCCATGGATTAGCAAGTTTTTATCAGAAGTTTATCAGGAATTTTAGCAGGATTAGTGCTCAAATGATGGATACAGTGCATAAAAGACACAAGTCTTTCAAATGGATAGAGGAGGATGAGAGGAGCTTCAACATATTGAAGGAGAAGATAATTGAACAACCGATTCTAGTTTTACCAGATTTTGGAAAGACATTCCAGGTGAGGTGTGATGCGAGTGGAGTTGTGATTCGAGTGGTCTTAATCCAAGACAACAAACCTATTGCATATTTCAGTTAAAAGTTGAATGAAGCTAAAAGGAAGTAATCCATGTATGACAAAGAATTCTATTGCATAATTCAAGCTTTGAAGAAATGGAGACACTATCTTGTACCGAAAGAGTTTGTTTTGTATAGTAACAATCACGCTTTGCAATTCATAACCAAAAAGGAGAAGTTAAACCAGAGACATGCCAAGAGGATAGTGTTTATGAAAAATTTCACTTTTGTCATTAAACATATTTCTAGAAATGCTAACAAGGTTGTTGATGCATTGAGCAGGAGGATTTTGATTCTACAGGAATTTCAAGTCAAGACCTTGGGGTTTGATCACCTTAAGGAAATGTACCACAGTGATCCATATTTTGGAGAGGAATATGAAGCGTGTGCAAATCCTATACTCAAAGACAAGAGCCAGTGGGCCGAATATCTGATTCAGGATGGGTTTTTTTTCAAAGGATGCCAATTTTGCATACCAAGATGCTTGATGAGAGAGAATTTGTTGAAGGAAAAGCACAGTGGAGGTCTAGTCGGACATTTCAGCCATGAAAAAACATTTTCCCAATTGAACGGTTCATATTATTGGCCAGGTATGAGAGTGGAGGTGAAGAAAATTTGTGAACAATTGAAATATTTGTGAGTATGCCAAGGGGAAGAAGCAGAACATTGGTTTATATCATCCATTACCTATTCCAAAGAGGCATTGGGATGCAATAAGCATGGATTTTTTGTTGGGATTGCCAAGGACACAGAGAGGAAGTGATTCCATATTTGTGGTGGTGGATAGGTTTTCGAAGATGGCACATTTTATCCCATGTCAGAAGTCCAGTGATGCAACGCATGTTGCGAATTTTTTTTTCAGAGAGGTTGTGAGACTCCATGGATTTCCCTGGAGCATAGTTTCAGACAGGGATACCGAATTTGCTGGTCATTTCTGGAGGATGTTGTGGGAAAAGTTGGGGACAGAGGCTTCATATCATCCACAGACGGATGGACAGTCTGAAGTGGTGAATAGAATCTTAGGAGATTTGTTGAGGAGTTTGGTCACTGAGCACCGTATTTAGTGAGATCAAGTTCTAAAACATCCGAGGAAAGAGAGATTCCTGAGGGGAAGATACAATAAACTAAAGTTGAAAAATATAGGGCCATGTAGCTGAAATATATGAAGATCAAGGGAGAATATAGTGGGAGAAACAAATTCCTATAGTAGAGAAGACACAGATGGAAAATATCATAGACCAGCGAGTTGGAAAGAAAACTAGGAGGAAAACGTATTTTGAATACTTAGTAAAGTGGAAAGGATGACCAGTAGAAGATGCCAGTTGGGTCGGTGAAGCGGATATCCAAAAGCATGGAAGATCAGTGCAGGAGATCATGGACAAGAGTCCATGATTTTTTCAGCCAAGGGAGTATGATGCAAGAGCATCGCCAACAAAGCTCAAACGTGGAGGACAACTGGGCACACTAACGCATATT
>JASDQU010502985.1:8927-48268 GCA_032191745.1 Picea mariana | reverse complement strand
TAACCTTGTAAAAGAACATTCCTCACACATTTACATTGACAAGAAGAAACCAAGAACTTAACACATAAACCAACTTGCATATTTTAACACATGAAGCAAGTTCCTGTTAAGATTTATTTTATGAGGTAGAGGGTGCTTGCATAGCATAACAAGTCAGCCTTCTATTTTCAGATCAAACACTACCACCCAGTTACCATGCGTTGAATGCTTTGTTGAATGATTCAAATCCAACACCTCCGCAAACCCCTTCTGGTACTCCTGGTGTTCCTTCTTTTCATGGGCACCCTATTCTCGGTTTTATTCCGACACTCCCTCCATTTCCTTCTGGCAATCCTAATCCTAGTGGCACTATCTCGACCGTTGCACCAAAATTGCGGATCCCCATTAGTGGACAAGGTGGTACGATTCCATTTCCTTTTACCAGACACAATACCATTACTACACAACCTACGATTGGCACACAACTTCTGGTTGGAACTCCACCTACGATAGGGGGACCAACCCCACCTGTTGGACAAAATATACCTCCTGCTTTGGCCCAGTATTGGAATCAGATGTTACAAAATCTTCCTCAAACGACTGGGGGGAAACAACCTGTCCCTACTATAGGCCAACCATATCCAGGTATACCTAATCCTATTTGAGGTCAGGGTCAAAATGCTCAACCTCAGGTCCCTACTCAAACTCAAGGTTACAATCGTTGGAACTATTATCCTCTCCAGCCACCAGCGAATCAGCCGACGTCTTCTCACTATGGGCAGACTGCGTATGGGCCTACTGGTTTGCCAACAAGGCTTCCACCCCAAAGTCACCAGTACCCACAGGTGAATCGACAGTTACCTTTTCTTGCTACTTTGGATTTGCCAGATTTGTCTAGGATTCTAAATGATCCTATTCGTCGCTCTCCCCAATGGCCTATTATTCCAGCCAAGCTTCCATCGGACATTCCTAAATTTGATGGCAAGGTGGGAGAGGAACCAAACAATCACGTTATGACTTTTCATCTATGGTGTTCATCCAACTCGTTGATGGATGATTCTATTCGTCTACATCTTTTTCAACGAACCCTTACAGGTTCTTCTACGAAGTGGTATATTGAATTTCCACGAGGTTTCTTCTCTGATTTCAACACCCTCGCTATGGCTTTCCTTACACATTACCAGTTACTGATCCGTTATGATACCGGGACTAATATTTTGACTTCATTCAAACATACTAAAGGAAATCATATCTTGGATCATATCCATGAGTGGCGAAGGAGACGACGTCTCATTAAACTTGAACTCCCTGATGAGTTACTGGCAAAATGGTTTACAAAATCCTTTGTGAACGAAATTGGTAAAGACATTGCCATGGGTGGTGTTGTTACGGAGGAGCAGGCTATCAGTCGTGCTCAATATATTGATCTCGTTTATTCGCAAATGGGAACACTTTACGATTTTCTACCTGAATTACCTCGTCCTGGTACTTCCAGCACTTCAACTACTCCATCTGCCTCACATGCAGCTGATGGTGTGATTGGTACTGCCCATGCCCACTCACATTCTGTTTCAAATAAAACCCCTAAATCTACTTCTTCTAATGTTCAAAATGCTCCGTCTCCTACCACTTCCACCCGTAAAACATCTGAGGTGAACGTCGTTCAATCTACCCCGACCGGTAAAAATAAATCTAAAAAAGGGAGAGGCAATAATAAGGAGAGAAAAAATAATAATCAAACTGAGAAAACTAAAACCCCTCCTGTTGAAGATCGGGATAAGCGCAAACCACGATACCCTTGACTTATCTGTGGTGACAATCACTACACGAAGGATTTTCCACGACGTGTCAAGGTTACTAAGTTCCTTCAAGGAATGCCAAAACCATCTACGCCGATAGTCTTGTCCCAACCCTTCCCGTCTCAACAACAGGCTCAACTGGTCATCCATGACCAACCATCTACTTCTACGACATCATATGTTTTGATGTGTACCAGTGATTCTAAGCAGAATAACGTTGCAATTACAACTAGAGCCAAAGATTATACTCCATCTAAGGAGAAGGTTGATGATTTACCTCCTGCTTTGGTACAACCCTCTCCACCAGCTCCACCTACAAACGGTCCTCTTCATCTCGAAAGAACGAGCCTTGATATAGTTCTGCGACCACCCCCAAAAGGTGTCGTTAGGAAATCGACTTTCAATCCTCATGTTCGTGCGGCCCAGAACTATAGCATTGTGGAAGATCTAGCCCAGGCACCGTCAGCAATGTCAGCCCTGGAAGTCCTTCAGTCTTGTCCTGCACAACGAAAGGCTCTGTTGAAAGCTATAGGTGGAATTGACCCAATAGATACGAATTTAATAGTCTTTGACTTGGAAGATAATATTCCAAGGTTACCCCCTCAACTTGCGTTCCAGATACAAGTTGTTGTTTCTGACAAGAACATTTGTCGAATTGTTATCGATGAGGGTGCCTCTACGTGTGTAATGTTTTTTGCCTGTTGGAAAGCCATTGGCTCTCCTCCCTTAAATGAATCACAAAATACTCTGAAATCCTTCAATGGATCTAGTTTTAAGCCTTATGGTGTTCTTCCATCATTGCTCGTTACTCTAGAAGGTAAGACAGTCCAAGTTGAAGTGGAAGTCTTCGATGCTCCCCTTGATTATAATATTCTGCTTGGTCAAAGCTGGATAGATTCCATGCGCGTTGTTGTGTCAACACTTTTTCATGTAGTACATTTTCCTCATCAAGGAAAGGTTGTTACAGTTGACCAACTTTCCTTCTTTAATTCTGATACTCGTACTAGCAACGTGTCGTTTATAGCTAAAACCCCACCGGGTTACGAGAATGTTGGTGTCGGTCTTTTAAAGGACTCTTCTTTGATGGGTACTTTCCCCATTCCACCGCCCGATGTTCCACACCTGTCAGTTGCTTCTATCAACATGATCTCCACTATACCTCATGAAATTCCTGTGTCTTCCAACCCTTGGATAGTCCCTGACCCCGGAGATCACACTCGTTTCGGCGACGTTATGCCGTTAAGTCCGGTTGAATCTGCTTATCACGCCATTCAATCGGAAACACCTTCTACCCCCTCTCTTGAGGAGTTGTCTCCCGATCCTTTTCATGTTATCTTTCCCATTGACGAGATGATCATGTCCATCATGGAGGACACCCCTTGGGATGATGGACATCATCGTTCCATACTCTTTCTGGAACAACACACTCTTGAGAACTACCAACAGATTTCAACTCTATCGACCGTTGTTGTCATATCGACCGTTCCCGGATCGACACATGATGTGTTTGCCAAAGGGAACCTCAGTAACATCTCTCCCATGATTCCCATTGATATATCTGTTAAACCTGGGATAGTTGAAAATGTTGATATTGGAGCTTCGTGTTCTCCAGATGAAATTGTCACTTATACATCTCTGTTCAAAGAATTTCGTGATATCTTCGCCTGGAGTTATGAAGAGATGTCGGGTATCGACCTTGCAATTGTTGTACATGAGATAAAGACATACCCTGAAGCTAAACTTGTCCGGCAGTGCCTACGTCCAGTACACCCATGTAAAGCGACGACTATTAAGCTTGAGGTTGAAAAAATTCTCAAAGCCGGATTTATTTATCCAGTGGCTTTGAAAGAATGGGTTTCCAACCCTATACCGATTGATAAGAAAGGAGGCAGTATTCGTGTATGTGTCGATTATAGGGATATTAACAAAGCCTGTCCAAAAGACAACTTTCCAACCCCTTTTGTCGACCAGATTGTCGATGACTGTGCCGAAAGTGAAATCTTCTCTCTCATGGATGGTTTCTCTAGCTATAATCAAATTAACATCGCTCCCGAGGACCAACGTACAACTGCTTTTATTTGTCCTTGGGGTACTTTTTCCTATAGGAAACTTCCCTTCGGTCTTAAGAACGCTGGCGCGACGTTTCAACGTGCTATGTATTATTCTTTTCATGATATAAAGCATATCGTTCAACCCTATTTGGACGATTTACCAACTCATTCTTTGTGCTGGGTTGATCACCCCACTCATCTTCGAGCTATTTTTGTTCGTTGTCGGTTCTATCGTATTCATTTAAATCCTCATAAATGCATTTTTTGCGTAGAATCCGACCGTCTTCTAGGTTTCATCATTTCACGTCAAGGGATCCGGGTAGATCCTCTTAAGTTTGAGGTGATTCTTAATCTCCCTCCTCCTTCTACACTGCGCCAGTTGTAAAGTTTGCAGGGGAAAGCAAACTTTCTTCATCGTTTCATCCCTAATTATGCCAAGATTACTTGTGGTTTTACGCGGCTACTAAAGAAAGATTCCGACTTCGTTTGGGATACCATTGCCAACAATTCTTTTGAGGCTTTGAATTTGTCCCTCACACGAGCTCCGCTTCTCTTTCCTCCTGATTATCGTCGTGATTATTTTCTTTATCTTGCTACCTCGGAGTATACCATTGGCATGGTTCTCATCCAAGAGGATGATGCGCACGATGAACATGTTATTTATTACTTGATTCGAAGTCTCACATCAACTGAAATCAAGTATCAACATGTTGAAAAATTGGCATTGGCTGCCGTTCAAGCCATCCAACGCTTCCGACATTATATCCTCTCCAGGAAAACTATAGTGATTTCTCATTTCAACCCTATGCAACACATTTTTACACGTCAATTGCTAGGGGGCAAATACTCCAAATGGATTGTCATAATCCAGGAGTTTGACTTGAAATTCGATCGCGCCACATCTAAGAAATCCTTAGTTTTCACTGAGTTGATATGTGATTTTCCTCACTCTGCCATGGAAAATGTAGTAGTAGATTCATTACCTGATGAATCTCTTTTCCTTATAAGCACTGACGATCTTTGGTATGGAGATATCATTATATATCTCCAAACCCAGACTTTTCGGCCTGCTTTGTCTAGCACTGAACGACGTCGCATCCGTTATCAAGCTTGTTAATAGATTATCCTCGGGTATACTCTTTACCTTAGGGGAATTGAATCTATTTTTTGACATTGTTTGACGTTTGACGAAGCCGAGAAAGATCTGAATGACTACCATTCTCGAGCATGTGGTGGTCATATGTCTGGGTATGCTACTGCCCAGAAGATCCTATGCACAGGGTATTTTTGGCCTTCCTTGTTCAACGACTGCATTACTGCCGTTCAGAAATGCCATGCCTGCCAGACCTACAATCAGAAAATTTGGTCACATCCTGCTCTTCTTCATCCTGTGGTCTCAGTTGGTCCTTTTGCAAAATGGGGCATCGATTTCATGACATGTCACCCTCACTCGGCCGGGGGGCATGGTTACATCATTGTAGTTGTTGATTACTTTACAAAATGGGCCGAGGCGATGCCAACATTCGATAATACTGAAAAGGCTGTAGCATTGTTTCTTTTTAACCATGTCATAGCTCGTTTTGGTCTTCCCCAAGCTATTGTCATTGATCACGGTAGTCATTTTAGGAATTTTATGATCTCTGAACTTACGAAAAAGTTGGGTCTTCGTCATGATAACTCAACACCCTATTATTTGCAAGATAATGGCCAGGTCAAAGCAATCAACAAATTTCTTATAACTATGCTTCGACGGATGATAGGAATTCATAAAAGAAGTTGGCACACAATGTTGTTTTCGACATTGTGGGCATATCAGACATCTGTCAAATCCGCTACTGGGTTTACGCCCTTTCGATTAGTCTATGGTGTGGAAGCCATTCTTCCTATAGAATGTGAGATACCTTCTTTGAAGCTAGCTGTCGAACTCTTACCCAATACTTCTGCTGAAGAAGAACGTCTATTGTATCTGATGCGATTAGACAAAACTTGATGTGACGCCACTCTAGTAATAGAAGCCCAGAAGAAACATGTCAAGGCACAGTATGACAAGCATGTCAAGCCTTGCGTTTTATCTGAAGGTGATCTTGTTCTTCACTATGAATAGGATTGAGATGTGTTAGGAGCTGGGAAATTCGAACCAATGTGGTGAGGTCCTTATATTGTTCGTCGAGTTTTGGAAAAAGGAGCATATGAGCTGGTCGATTACGATGGTATCCCTTTGAGTGAACCTAGGAATTGGTTGTACTTGAAGAAGTACTATGCATAAGTCATTTGTGCATAAATACTTGTATTTTATGTATCATACTTTGTGTGTGTTACTTTAGTTTGGTTTTAACGTTATCTGGTCTCTGCCCTTATGTGACATTGTGTTTGATTGCCAGATGTTGGAGTCTTCGATACCCTATATTGGCTTCGCTGATGGTGCTAGCTGTAGTACTCGGAACCTAGCTTCCGCTGCGTGGGCAATCTATGCCCCAACAAACAAACTTATATCTTTACGAGGTGTATGTCTCGGTCGTGCGACCAACAACATTGTAGAGTATAGCACCGTCATTGAATTATTGGTTGATGCTATCTCACATGGAATTTGTCATTTGGTTGTGTGACTTGATTCACAGCTTGTAGTACTACAACTAAGTAATATATATTCTATTCTAAGTCCTACTTTGTTACGGGTGTATTTGCAAATTCGCCTCTTGGAACATTATTTTGATCACATTGAATATCAACATATTCCTAGATGTCTTAATACATTAACAGATGCATTGGCTAATTATGTATTGGACAGACATTTGAATCATTTATAAATTAAACACATAAAAATTCACACAATATAAAGTAATCCGGTAGAAACCATCTGTATATATATATCGATCAAAAGGGTTTTTACAAAAATTTGTCCGAAGACCAAAATGTAAAAAATGGAAGCTTATAGCTTCTACAAAGTGATGTCACAGATGACAATCACGGTAACACACGACTGCTCAAGCAGCTCTACGGAACAGTCGGCTCATAGCTACTAATACCCCTACAGTGTGACACTGATCATGTCGTGGAACCTCTTCCAGAGTCATATCTGGAATGTCTGCTGTCAGACCCTCTAAATTCTGTTCCACCACATGATAATCTTCGGCATACTGTGGTGCTGCTGCTGCTACCTCTCCTCATCTTTGGATAGGAGAAGTGCCAGGAGGTCTATACGGTCCAACATTTGTGTTATCAACAAACATTTTGTGTTAGTCTTCAGATAAACATATAAAACAAAACATTTGAATATGATAAAAAATTCAAAAATATTTAAAAAGAGAAAATGCGTGTACTTCTTACTGAGGTCTCCCCACTGAGCGTCCTTAGGCAATGCTAAATCCAACCCGACATACACGTATTCATCGACCATCAACATCTGGTTTTGAATCCAGTCAAAGAAAATATCGTCATACTTGACGATTGGTCCTGCCATGTGCCGGGCCATGAGCCGACACCACCTCAACATCCTTGGATCCCTAGGACCCGATAGGTTCCACTCAACCTGTAGTCGACATACGGGGACCCTCTAAAGGAAGAAGGACACTAGTAAATATCCATACCCAATTTTTTTTAATTCACCTCGCCGACATTTGGCTAATTTTTTTTTGATACTGCGAAGCACAACATCGGCCCAGTTGAATACTCTAGGCTTAGTACACTCGATGGCATACTGGAAGTAGCTCTGTAATGCCATATGAGGATTAGAACTCCCAGCCATATGAGATATAGTAAAGAGGATAGTGTGGAGGGTCAAGTCTCGTACCCCCCAGATAGAAACTTTTCTCTTTTTCCTCTTAGCCTCAGGTACACAGCATTGATTGCAGTATTCACTCATCTTTAATCCACCACCTCTACTACCGGTCAGGCTGACATAATACCCACACCTGGATAATCCAGTCAAAAAGTATATGTCCTCAATGTCTATGGACAATGTGTGAGCTCCTACATTGAACACCTGCTGATCTGGGTCCCACATACGGATCAAGAACTCTAGTAGTCTGACTTGGGCTCTCATGCCCGGGATGCGAAAGTATTTTAAGAGCCCACAATCTCTCAATGCAGTTATGGTAGGAGGATGATTCTCGGAATTTTCATTATCCTCTTCATGTTCTCATTCTCGCCACTCAAGCACCATGTTTGTGGCTATTTATCTGCACAAGGACCATAAAAGGAGGATTAATGATTTTGTTCATGATCTGGATCTTTTTCATTGGCTAAATATTTAAAAAAAATTTGAATTTTGTGGTTCTCGCAGGTGCCCCATTAGCACAGTGTGAGAACCTCGTAGGTGGATTACAGATCACCTGTGAGAACACATCATTCTCGCAGGTCCCGTATGGGCTACCTACAAGAATGCCTATGCGCATGTAGGGTTCAAAAAACAACTTGAAACTGAAAAAATAACCAATGAAATCAAAAATTTAAACCATGAAAATGTCAAGGATGAATGGCTTACCTTAATGCTGTAGACGGATCGTCGAATGATCTCTTGTAGCTCCCGCAAATCGACGCCAAATTCGGAGGGTAAAAAGGGGGTTTTGGAGCTCAATAGTGAAAATGAGAAATGATATGGTAAAAATGGTTATTTACTTATTTGATTTACTTTTTACTATGTCATTTTGGGTTTTTTATGCTTATCTATTGATTAAACCTAATCCCTAATATCAAGATGAGTGTAATGACTTGCAGGTATGATGACATTGATAAGTAAACACAAGGGTATGGACATATTTATTCTTTATGGCGTGTTTTTATTGTTTTTTAGGGTTTTTACATAAAACCTCGAGCGTAGTTTTTGTCCGTTATTACGCTCGTAAATATATGAGAACGTGATCGAGCATAGTTTTATCACTTTTTTGGGCTCAACAAGGTTATACGAAAAAGTAACCCACCTGGAGTCCTCTTTAAGCTCTTTTCAGACTCTCTAAACATGAAAAGATCGCGGAGCGACCTGGCTATTTTCACGCTCGATAAAGTATTTGAAGTACGCGTCTGGTGAGTGATAATTTATCTCTTTTTCGGTCTCATCCAGACTATTTTATGAAAAATGAACTGAGAGAGTTCTCTTTTAAGTGTTTCCAAACTCTATAATCTTGAAAAACCTTCGAGTTTACTATCTCTGGACTCGTTAAACAAACATTGACAGACCCGTGATGGGATCAAACCACTCCTTCTTAGGGTTCATTAAAAATACTCCGAGGGACTCGTCCAAAGGATGAGCTTATATCAACAAGCATATGTGATCCTCTTCAAGCTTGTGTAAAAATAAAGAGGTACTTGCCAGAAATGCTGGGGGAAAATTTGGGAAAGGGATATGTTTCATCTTCGTATTGATTGGCAGTAAGTGTTTCTGTTGAACATGACACCCCCTATTCATCATTTGAAGTCGGTTTGGGAAATCCATTTGTCTCTCTTTCGATTGATTACAAGGTCATTCCATGTGTTGTCTTTGAGTCAATGTTTCCAAATCATTGGTCGTGTCGTTCATATGTTCAAGAGAAGTCCATATGAAACCCATATTGAGTCGGCCATCTGCAGTTATCCATTCTCTCCGTGTCGGCCTTCCCTGTGTCTAGTCCAATTTGCAAAATGCTCTGTTTCACATTCAAACTCTGTTACTCATTTTGTGTCATTGATGGGGGATACATCAAGGCCCTCCTGTGATGAGTCTTGTTCTGTCAACTTCAACTCATTATCCGGAATCAAGACTTAGAAATTATTTAGTACCTTGGAGCTTGCATACCTCAATGGCAAGTTTCCTTGCTTTTGACAATGGGTTTACATTATTGACCCCTGATCGAAAGATTCTGTCGGATATTCGACATCAACTCATTTATTCACACTCGATGGATTGTACTGTGGTAACCTGGGAGTCATTGACATCAATGGTGATTTCCCTCGCACTTGTTAACGGTTACATAAATGACTGGTAATCAAGTGGTTTCTACCATGTTTGACTTCAACACATGTAATCACATGGTTAGATTCGTACTTTGGGGGATGAGATTGAAGACCCTGGATATCATACTTGATCCAGGTTGTGATGGAGTATGTATAATTTGTGACACATAGATCCACTGTGTATGTTTCGTGGCTATGTCATCTTGATTTGAAATTTCTCGCATAGATCCACAGTGTATTCAGGTGGCTATGCTATATTTTGACGGCATGGATCCACAGTGTATGATTGGTGGCCATGAACCATGTCTATAATGACATCAGTCTGTGATCTGAGTATGGGAATGCCAACCTCAAAATTGGTATATATGATATTCTGTATATGCTTGGATGTTTGCAGGTTTTCGATTAGATGTGCTCCTGGTTCTTGAGACACACATGCAGCTTACAAAGTCTATCGACTGTCATTGGTTCCACTCTCAGACTTTGGGGAGCATTCTGTTACCCATGATTTTGGTCGTCATGATGATGTATTGATAATGGTGTATTCATTCTCTTCATTAGAACTTTCTCTCGAGAAAAGTTACCTTCATCTCTTTCCAGAAATCACATTTTTAAGGAAGGTTCGCAGGCTGCTAATACATTCGCCTGTGAGAATGCATGATTCTCGCAGGCTGCTAATACATTTGCCTGAGAGAATGCATGATTCTCGCAGGCTGCCTTAAGCCAGGGTGTGAGAAGTTCGCACTGTGTCCAACTGCTAGGGTGCGAACTATTTCTAAAGAAGAGAAGAAGATGAATTCTCGAAGCTTCTAGAAGGGAATCTTATAGAAGGATGAGATGGCATTCGAATGGTTATTTAAGTACTGGATTTCCTGATATTTTGGGATCATTATTATATAAGTAACTAATTCATTCTCTCCTATATATTGAGGGGATTCTCATGGAAAAGGTTAGAAGCAAACAAGCAAGATATTCAATGGAGAATTAGTGCAATGGATTGTGTGAAGTACTGGTGCTACAACAACCAAGAACTCCAACAAGTTTATCAAAGGTGGTTGATCTTCTTCATGCAAGGGATAAAGTGTGTGTGTCAGAGCTAAGGGTCATCGAAAGGAGGTTTGCAACATCAAGGATCAGGTTGTAATCTTTTCTTTCCATCAATATGATATAATAATATGTCTCTTTCCCATAAAGCTAAGTCTATTTTATTGTATAATTCCTTGATCATATACATAGATTGACTGTTGAATATATTGAGTTGTTTTCACTTCGATTGGTTTGATCTGTCTTGGTATTGACTGCACAAGAGCATTGGAGTGAAGCTGGAACAACAAAGACCAAAGGAAGCGATCATAAGGTATGTTCATGATTCTTTCTTCCTAATTCATTCAATAGTCGAAATCTAGGAAAATAGTATTATTCTGTCTTGTTTTGTTCTAGATCCAGGTGGATCTAGGGAGATCGGTTTGTGTCCGCACTTACGGATTTATCCAATAACAACTCCTCTAGCATGGCGAACTCCCAAAAAGGATTTCCAATAGCCTCTCCATAGGAATGTGGATATGAAGAATGAACCAAGAAAATATTCATGGGTGGCATCAGTTCAGTGGTAGTGAGTGCATGAGGAGGCTCCTTGAAATCAAATCATGTCCTCCTAGTATAAACTAGATCCCCAACAATATCTCATGCATTCTGAAGAGTATTCTTGGCCCACTTGGGCCTCTTCTCTAGATTTTCATCTGCATCTACATGCACTAACTCTGTATTTGACTGTACTGACTTGGTATCTGAATCATCTGAATCCTATGAATCAGAACTCTCATTTGAAGAAGTGTTGACATGTGCATTCTCATCATATTTGATAGGTGGAAGAATAAAAGTGTATGCATGTAGCTGTTGAGGTACATACGAGACAATTTATTCAAATTGGACACTACGCTCAATGATGAGTTAGTCCGAGGAAATATCAACGAGTCTGTATCCCTTCACACTGTTAGGGTATCCAACAAAGATACACTCTATTCTTTGTTGATCAAGTTCCTTCCTCTTCTCGGAGGGAATCCTGTCCCATGCACGAGAACCAAATATATAGATGTGGGTCACTTCTGGTTTGAGGCCACTACACGCCTCGTAGGGGCCCTTATCATTAACATATCTATGGGGATATTTTTTTTGGATGTAGGTTTCACAATTAAGTGCTTCATCCCATAATCTTTGTGGAAGTGACTTTGCATGTAGCATGCAAGATGCCATCTCTTTCAGAGATCTATTTTTCCGTTCAACAACTTTGTTTTTCTCCAGAGTATAAGGAACCATGTGCTGCAACTGAATCCCAGCTTCATGAAAAATATTTTGTATCTCATAGTTGACATGCTATCCCCCATTATTTGTTCAGAGGAATTTTATCTTCTTTCCTAACTGTTGGTCACTATAATTGCTTATTAATTAAAACAATAAAGTGTTACATAAATTGTCAACCCAGGGAAGTCTGTTTATTTCAAAGGCATTCACACACTGTATATGCTCAATCTCAAAAGAAATCCAAAGTTGTAGTAAAAGTTACACTAATCACAAATTGATTTGAACAGACTGAAGTTCTACTTTGAATTATAGTAAAATCAATCTATCTATTGCAGAGTTTAAGATTCAAAGGAAAATAATTATCAGAAGAATCCTGGATTACATTAAGAAACAACAACCTAGGAAAAATGAACCTTTCAACATACTACAAAGAAGACTAACTATTCTGTAACAGAGAACATGACCCTATTCCCCAAAGTAGAATCTTCAGCACCTGTCTCTGACTATCACACTTTCATAAACTCATTCTGCAAACAGAATTACCAATCAAAA
The DNA here is from genome assembly GCA_032191745.1 of Picea mariana. Classification (NCBI taxonomy): domain Eukaryota; kingdom Viridiplantae; phylum Streptophyta; class Pinopsida; order Pinales; family Pinaceae; genus Picea; species Picea mariana. Next base: position 35,658 of record JASDQU010502985.1, on the reverse strand, counting down.
TGATCAACAATTACCTAGGAATGAATTGTATGAAAACAATGTAACAATCAGTTGAAACAGAGTTTCAACAAAACAAAGTTTTAACAAGATATGAATAAAAAAAATACTAACACACTACATAAACTAATGGGTGAATCTTGTGAAGAAGGTGGGCCCTCTCCTTCTCACAAGATTCCCCAGAAATTAAAGGAACTAAGAATAAATGCTCATATTGATCTTTTATTCATCTGTCAAATGTGACTAGTTACAATATCAAAAGTGAACACGCTCCTTCTCTATAATTCCCTTCTAGCTAAGCCTTTCATAATATCCCCCTCTAATGCTGATTTCTCCCCTATTTAAAGAGGAGAATCCTCTTAATACAATTAAGCATAAAATTACATGTGTACATACAAATCCTATTCTTAGTCTGATCTAATCTTCTATGCTGGAATAGGATATTCTGATCTTTCATAGCAAAATGTTGTTACAGTGGTTGTAATGGTGTTGGATTGAGGTACAACTGTTGCGGCCGGTGTAAAAGCTCCTTTAATTATCCTTTCTTGTTACTGCTGTATGTGAAATACTGTTTCAGCAACAATATTTACGTACTGTTTGACTGTTTTAGCAACATGGTCTTCAAGCAACAATGATGGTTGTAATGGTGCTGGCTTGAGGTATAGCTGTTGCGTCTAGTGTAACAGATCCTTTAATTATATTTTCTTGTTACTGCTGTATGTGAAATACTGTTTCAACATCACAAATCACATATTGTTTCAGCAACGAGATTTGCGTATTGTTTGACTGTTTCAGCAACGTGGTCTTCAAGCAACAACGATATATTAACTGCAGTCTTCAAACTATTTTAGCAACTATATGTTTCTGATTAATGGCTAAGTATGAAAGTAATGTAAAATTACATGTAAAACAAATTAAACATAGAGCAAAGAGAAGAAACGTTATATACCTTTGGAAAAATAGATTAAGGTCATAATGCAGGCTTAAGTATGAGTGGGAAAAGGATGTAATGATAGCAAAAAGTATGAGCAAAAAGGTACATTATAGGGTCCTAACACTAACTATGTTTTAACAAAGGATTTAAAATCTTTGAGGTGTTGAAAGACCTCTGATTTTTTCCTAAGAAAGAAAATCCATGTGAAGCGTGAGAAATCATCAACAAAAATGAGAACACACCTTTATTTACTGATTGATGGATGTGGAAAAGGGCACATGAGCTCACTATGGATCAAATCTAAACGAGAGGAATCCTTCTGAGTCTTTCCTTTGTCAAATTTCTCTTGAGCGTGTTTTCCAAGAACACATCCCTCACAAATTCTTTTAGAGAAGTGGATGTTAGGTAGACCATCAACCATTCCATATGTTCTAAACTATTTCATATATATGAAATTTGAATGCTAGAACCTTTCGTGCCATATCCTACTACTTTCATCAACATGGGTAAATAGTAATGCATAATCTGGTTCAATAAATTTAGAAAATGCATAGAGTATGGATTGATGATTTACCTCACCAGTAGAAACCCTAGAATTGGTTTGCATGTCATAGATATCCACTGCATAAGGTATGAATATGAATCTCTTTCCAGTGCCAAAGTTTTTCATATGATACACAGAAGGAAGATTGACGAAAAATTTCGGAACGTGTAGCACATTCTTGAAGCTTCTATTTGTGAGCTCAATTCTTCCTTTGTCGGTGACCTCGACTGGAGAGTTGTACCCAATTAGAATAGGAGGACCTTTACATGCGTCCAATGAAGAGTAGACTTATTTTGTGGCTTCCATATGTTGTGAGGCACCTAAATCTATGATCCAAACATCGAGAGAGGAGTTTATGGAAATCAAAGCATGGATAGAATTTCCTTTCTCGGGATTCTGATGTTTTGGCTTCTTCTTCTTCTCACCCTCGGGGAGGCGATCTCCAAGGTTGTTTTCTTGAATTATTTGAGCCATTTGATCTATGTGTTTTTTCATACATGCAGATTCTGGATGGAATCCTTTATGGAAGTAAGTGTATTTCTCCCCTTTTCTTCACTTTCCACCTTTGGATCCAGAGGCATCGTTGAAGGATTTTGAGTACCCTTCCTTCTTTGGATTTGCATGTGGTTTCATTTTTTCTTTGTCTTTAGATTTATGATTTTTATGATCGCTACCATCATGCGCAATAAGTGCATTCTCCTTTGGGCCTTTGATGTCCCATGTTGATGAGCTTGTTCTTCTATTTCATTAGAGACTCGATAAAAACCTCAAGAGAAGCTATTTTCTAGGTAGCTCCAGAAGCGAGCCTAACTGAATGAAATGTGGATAAAAACATTGAGTATTCAGAACCAAGTTTGGAGAGAATGGTAAGAACCATTTATTTCTCCTCCTTATATTTATCAACCCTGCAAGCCTTGAGTTGCGACAACAATTCCTTATATTTGGTAAAGAAATCTTGGAGATTGTCAAAGTTTTTTGGATCCAAAGTGAGCAATTCCACCTCGAGCATGTGTCCCCTAATCTCATATTATTTTCCAAAAATCCGTTCCATGGTGGTCCAGGATTCATTGGGGGTTTTACAAGAGTATATGTGAAAGAGGAGTTTAGGAGAAATGAGACTGCAAATAGTTCCAAACGCTTCATCCATTCTATTAAGATACTTGGATTTTTCTATAGATGATGTGGGTTTGGTCTCTATGTTCATGGTTAACCTATATAATCCTCTACATAGAAGATGCATTATCATCTTCTCCTTCCATGCAAATAAATTGTACAGTGTAAGAATGAATTCTTTTGGAAATTCCATTTTTCCCACTGTCTTCAATCTTCGGTACCTACAAAATGAATATGGTGTGCCTTTTTCCTAGAAATATGTCGGATCTGATACCATGTAAATGTGTTGAACATGCAAAAAGTAGATCTTTCTAGCAAAATGAGATACATAATTTTCAAATAAAATATGAGAAAAGTGAAGCAAGAGAGAAAGAATGGAAGGAATCTCATTAACTAAATGAATGAATGATAATTTACACATGATACACTCTGCATAACTCAACTAATGCACGCTGGAGGAGAAGAAAATGTGCCATATTGGTGGTATAGAGTGATATGGACACACACAAGTAGTTATAGAAGTAAAATACCAACTAGTCTAGTCTCTCAGTCAGTTACGAAAGTTAAATGCTACCTAGTCTAACTTAACTAGTCTCTTAGTCTTTAGTTAACTGATTGAAACATAATGAAGTGAGGAGGCAATCAGAGAATCATGAGTAATGTGCTATCCTTGTGATGATCCCAAGGAAAATGCGCATTAGCTGGTGATGATCCCAATGCCGCATGGTGATGATCCCAATGTGGCATCTAGACTCCACTCAACTGATCAAATTGAAGTGTGAATTCAAGAGAATATCCTCCTAGAGGAATATTCTCCCTAGACTATAAGAGTCTGATTAATGAATATAGACTATAGGAGACTAAATAATGACTAGTATACATAGGGAAAATTGTAGGAAAAATAATTCTCAGGTGTGTGTGAAGTATCTCCAACACCCCCCCTGAACATCACTATAGTGAAAATAAAGAATGGGTCCTGAAAACAACACCAAGTTAGGCACCCAAATACAAACGATACACTAAAATAAATGAGTAAAGAGGGAAATCCTAATGGGAAACACCCCCCTCAAAGTACAATGTATGTAAAAAGAAGAACTGATAGTTGCTAGAAAATTGTGTCCTTCACTCCAAGACAGCTGAGCAATGAATGGAAATTCTGCTTAGTGAAGGTCTTGGTGAATATGTCTAGAGTCTATTCTACTGAAGGAAAAAATTATACGTTAATGATCCCCTCATGTACTAAGTCTTAGATGTAGTTCATGTGGATCTCGATGTGCTTCATCCTCTACCTATGAAATGGATCTCTGCAGAACTTGAGAGTGCTCTGGTTGTCACACCAGATGATGATCAACTGGTGAAACTGAATACCAAACTTAATGAGAAAATGTTGTAGCCAAATATACCGCATGGTTATTTTAACTACCCCTCCATACTCTACCTCGATTGAAGATAGATAAATAGCAACCTGCTTCTTTCTCTACCAACAGATAGGTCCAGAACCAAGATTGAGTGAGTAACCAAATGTGGACATGTGATGAATGCTACCACAAACCCAATCAGAAATAGTGAACCCAATGAGGTCCAATGTAGAGTCTGTTTCATAGTGAATCCCAAAGGTGATGGTTCCCTGTATGTATCGAAGGAAACACTTTGTATCCTTCCAATGTAGCTCATGCAACTTCTGCATGAACCTAGAAACTGCTCCAACTTCACAGGAGAGGTATGTTCTGGAGTGTGTGAGATACAACAAGCTCCCCACTAGTTGTTTGTACAATGTGTTTTCCACTAGAGGAGTGTCTTCTCCATCCTCAAGTATTACTTCTAATAGGAAAGGAGTTAGGGAACATTTGCAGTCTGTCATGTGAAATCTCTCAAGGAGATCTCATGCATACTTGGCTTGAGACAGTTTGATGCCTGATGCATCTTGACTGATCTTGAGTCCAAGAAGAAAATGTAGCAGACCCATGTCCATCATCAAGAACCTGTCATGAAAAATCCTCTTAACTACAAAAATCGTTGAAGTCAAGCAACTGGTGATCAACAAATCATCAACATACAAAACTAGGAGTATAATTGAATCAGTCGTCCTGAGCATATAAACATTTGAGTCTGACTTACATTGTATAAAGTTCTGTGACCGTAGGTAGGATTCCATATTGGCATACCATTCCCTTGAGGCCTACTTGAGTCCATACAGAGACTTCTTTAGTCAACATACCAAATATGAATATTGCATAAATATCTAGGGTTGCTCCATATATATCTCCTTAGAGAGATCTCCGTGAAGAAATGAATTATTCACATCCATCTGATGGACTTCCCATCCCTTGTCTTCCGCAATGGAAAGTTCCAAACATATGGAATCGATATTCACTACTGGATTGAATGTCTCATCATAGTCAATTCCATGCACCTTCTAAAAGAATTTGGAAACTAGCCTGGCTTTGTATATGCTAACCTTTGCAATTGTTGCGCTCTTGGTCCTATAGACCTATCTGCACCTGACAAGTTTCCTTCCCGAAGGAATGGGAACCATATACCAGGTATAGTTATCGATGAGGGAGTTGTACTCCTCCTGCATGGAGGACTCCAAAAAGGGATTTCAAGTAGCCTCGCGATAGGACTGTGGATCTAAATACTGAACCAAGAAAATATGTCTAGGTGGCATCGATTTAGTGGCAGTGAGTGCAAGAGGATCCCCAACAATATCTCCTTCATCTTGAAGAGTAGTCTTGGCCCACTTGGGCCTCTTCTGTGGCTCTACATCTGACTGTACTGACTCAGTATATGAATCATCTGAATCCTATGAATCAAAAATCACATCTGAAGAAGAGTCGACATGTGCGTGCTCATCATCTCTAATGGGTGGAAGAAAAAAAGTGTTTTGATGAGGTTGCTGAGGTACATGCAATACACTTTCCTTGAATTGAACCTATTTCCTCAATGGATGGTTAGATATTCACTTCCTCACAGCTCTAGTAGACTTTGAACCTTTTCATACCTTGGATATCGATGGTTATGATTTAATCAATCATTGAGTGGATGGTTCTCATTCATTTTAAACATGGAATTTTATTTAGAATTTTTTTATGTGACGAGTTCATGGACTTTCAGACTTGTGGACTCACAAGTCTTCTCAGGTGTCATCAAAATTCACACCCAACTTCCGTAGCCTCCAAGATGAACCTATAATTAGAAAAAAATTAAGTTATTTTTCTCGGGTTCACGAAATCTCGAACTCGTGAACTCATATATCTTCTTGGATTTCATCAAAATGCATGCCCAACTTTAGTTACCTCCATAATGAACCATACTTAGAAATTTTTAAGTGATATTTATAGAATATGATACTTAGCTATTTTTTTTGGTTGCTTAGCAGACTCGCGGAAACAAATCTGAGCCATATGATCATGATTTCATTTTGATCCAATGATCAACATCGTTTATTCATTCTTTACCATCTAATCGTGCTCTTATTTTGATCCAACTATCAACATTGTTCTTCATTCTTTACCATATGATCATGCTCTTATTTAGAGCCAACGATCAACATTGTTCTTAATCCTTTACTATCAATTCCTGCAACTGGTATAGCTGAATACTTGTCTGGATGATAAATCCGCACTAACCCTTGTTGACATCAATGAAAACATAACACCATGTCCAACAAGACCATATTAATGGATTTTTTAGGGGGGTTACCTATGTCTATAAAGGTTCATGACTACTTGTATGTGGTAGTGGATAGGTTTTGAAATATGTGTATCTTGATGCCATGTAAAAAGAAGGTCACAACTGAGCAGGCCACTCACTTGTTCTTCCAACATGCATGGCTTCATTTTGGGTTTCCCACATCCATTATCTTCGATCAAAATTCTCTACGTTTAGGGGAATTTTGGACAAGTCTATGGAAGATCATGGACACCAAGTTGAAGAGGATCATTTCTTTCCATCCATAGATCGATGGATAGATAGAGGTGGTAAACAAGACCATGGTTCATTTGCTTCGAGGTTACTACAACAAAAATCCTAAACTTTGGGATGAGTAGTTTCATATGTCCAACATGCATACAACCGAGCCTTGCACTCTTCCACCCATAGTTCACCATTTGAGACATGTTTTGGGTATCTACCTAAGACTCCCTTGGACTTGACATTTGAGAAATATGTCGATTCAAAAGAACAAAGAGATGAAGATAAATTTTGCAAATTCATCCAGAGGATTCATCAGGTACAACAAATAGTCTAGGAATAGTTGGAAAATAGTGAGGCACAATACAAAGCTCGCCATGACAAGCATAGAGTTGATTACTAGTTCCAGGTTGGATATCAAGTATGGCTTCACGTAAGTAAATATGGTTTGAATGGTGAAGGAAAGAAGATCAAACCCATATGATATGGACCCTTCTCAATCTTAGAGAAGATTGGCACAAATTCTTTTCGCCTAGATCTACCACCATATATGCAGACATACTCAGTTGTGAATGTAGAGAACCTGAAACTTTATGAGTCTCCAATGATCATGGATCAGAGGGAGAGTGTTCAAGTACCTTCAATGGATGAATTTTCTCACGATTACTTGGATGATTTAAAAGAATATATCATCTTGGATAGAGGGATGACGACTTCATGTAGGGGTGATGTTGAATATCTTCAAGTGGGCCTTAAGGGAACACATCCATGAAAATCATGGTCGATCGAGAAGGAGAAAGTGAGGGAGAAATTCCCTCACCTATCTGTTTATTGATAAGGATTTTGGAGGCCCAAAAGCTTCTTATTGGGGAGGAATGATCCAGGAGGATATAAAAGGACAAAAATTCAAAGTCCCCAAATCTGAACAAAATTGGCACCAAATCAAAGAGCTCATCGAGAGATTTTCAGAGGCGCAAATGACACCTCAAATGGAGTCTGGATGACAAAGGTATGGTCGGTCAAATTTGCGGCCAACCTAGAAAAAGTCAATGTTGATTAATTGGGTTGGTTGTCATTGATGTCAACCTTGAAGAAAGTCTGATAGTAAATTCTATTAGATCCAATGGTATGGTTAAGGGACTTAGTAGTGTTTGATATATAATGGTATGAATATTAGTATATTTGCAAGTAAGACTATTCTATATGGATAGTACATGTCATTCCATTTCCAGTCATACATGGAATGTCACATACCTCCTCACGGTTAGAGATTTATGGCCTTGTGAATTTGGAGAACCCTCATGAGTTATCTATAAAGTCAAAGAAGTTAAATTATTCTAGAAGCTCCTAGAAGAGGTTGACTAGTCAAGTGGGTGAAACTAGGAGTTAATCATGGGTTAAGTTGTTGCAATAAGAAAATAATTAAAAATAAATTAGTTGCAACTAGAAGTGGAGAGTGTACTATTTGTGGATAAAGTGGTTATAAGTGGACAAGTTGTTATAAGTGGGTTAGCCCTAAAAGAAGGAAATTAGGTTAAGTTGGTTAGAAGGTAACCCCTTTAGGAAGCTACATGGAAGTATAAATAAGAGAGTAAGTCTCTCCTATTAGCACCTATTGAGGACATTGAATATCTATTATTGTGTAATTTTTATTGCAGGTACTCATTGATACATCTAAAGTTATGCAATTCTGAGGTAGCACGAAGGGTTGACGACAAAAGTTTTGGAATTGAAAAAATACTGAAAAAACCATAGTTTTTGAGGTGTACGCCGGATGCACTGGAGAAGGGAGCATACATACACAGGATGGAAGTATAACGAGACACATACATGTGGGAAACACCATGAAATATTGATTTACTAATGGTGCCAATTTCTCATAGTATGAAAGCAAGCTCCCAGGTAGGTCTACAGTGATTAGGTACAATAGATCTATCTACAGATTCAAAAGGTATGTCATATTCTTATGTGTAGTTGGATATTTTTGTATCCATGAGATATGGTTATGGGAGTTTGGGGTTTTTCCTAGAGAGGGTGTTGGTTGTATGGCACTTATGGTATGAACTAGATATACATAAATAAAAAACTGGTATGTTGGTATTATTCATTGGTTCACCTTGTTGATTCAAGTGTTGAGACATAGTTGTATTTCTTGGTACATGGTTGAGGGTTTTAGTTGTGAAGTGGTTTTTAAGTTGTGTGTATGGTGTGAGGTTGCATATCAGTAAGGGTTTGATGTCTATCCCATGTGAGGATTATCACAATTGTTCATGATTGTACACACATTTATGTCACATGACTAAAGAGACATAGATGCCCTTCATTGAGGGATGTATAAGATGATGTATGCACATAGCACAACTACATATAAGACACAATGACAGTTTGCAGGTTGATGTGACATATGAAACAAAGTGTGTGAATTTTCAGAAAAGGTAAAAACCCTATCTTACTGAAGGTGTACATAGGTTGCAGTATAGACAGGTCATGTATATACACAGGCTGTAGTATAGAAAGTGTGCGTACTTACATGGGCTGCAATATATATAGGTTATGTACATACTGGGTTTTGTTGGTAAAGGATGAGTACAGGTACAGGTTGGTTACAGGGCAGTGGCACATAATGGTTATAGGTTTTTGGTACAGGTTGGTACAGGTTTACAATGGTACATCTCATAGTGACAGTGGTTTCATCATTTGACACTTATATTTTAGGAAGATAGGATGAGGCAAGGATAGGTGGTTGTATCCACCTTCCATTTGTAGTCGAAGAAAATAGGGGGTTGTAGACTCCTTCTGTATGTAGCCAAAGAATTGGGGAGTTGGATCTTCCCTCGGGTTGTAGCCTAAAAATATAGGGGTTGGAGCCTACTTCCAGTTGCAAGTGGAGAAGAAAGGAAGTTGGTGCTTCCAATGAATGTAAATCTTAAATACATATAAGAAAAAGCATTCTGTGGTTTTCTCCTGCATTGGTTTTCCACTTAAAAATACAAGTGTACTGTGTATGTGTATGCTTTTTCATTGTTCATGGTTTATTTACTCTACACTTGTTGAATGATAATGGTATATTGATCATAAAGATAAGTAACTCTTACATACTGTGGTTAAAAGGATTAAAAATATCTATCACTGATTCACCCCACTCAAAATCCTATAGGGGAAAATCCTCCTAATACTATACTGAGTCTAGGTACAGGCAGAGCACTGACTTCTCTTAAAAGATAGCTCTATTCCTAATCTACCCCAAAAATATCTGAATTGAAAGACAAGAGAGAGGAAATAAGGTCAATAGGTATACCTTTGGTCCTTGCGGCTAGTGTAGACCTCTTTCACCTTTGTAGCTTTGTAGATTATTGGTCTCCTCCTAAAGTTGAACTACAAAAAGCTTAGGAAAAAAATGCTACAGAATATATGATCTCTACTTATCACTGTCAATGTTTAGATATAGATATAAATGCATAAATCAAATGAAAGAAAATAGACACAATGTTTGGGATAGGAAAGAGCTATTTTATTTAATATTAAGATAAGAAAAATTACAACCTTCATCAACAATCGCTCCACGAACCACGTTTGGGCTCCTCTATCCTAGCTCCAAGTGCTCCAATCCCATGAAAACTTGTCACAACCAACTTATCTCTTGGGAAAGGGGAAAGGGTTGTATGAGGAGAAATGGCTTGAGGGGAATGTTGAGTCCAAAACTTAGAAAAGGATGCAAAGCTTAGGCTAGAAAGGGGAAGGGATTTTGGAAGAGTTTACTCGTTCTCTTACTTGTTGTTGTAAATGAGACCCCAAGACCTCTTTTAATATGAGAAAAAGATGGTTATTCGATTTGGGGATGTGGTACAATGGGTACAATGGTTGGGAAACCCTCGATAGCCCATAAACTCTGTCGAATTCCTTGAAATTATATATTTTTTGCAATTTTTGGAGGTAAACACAGGTTGTCTAGCATGCAGCTCATGTATGTACATGGGATAACTAGTATGCATCTCACATTTCTATGTGTGCAATAAGTTTAACAGGGCACATACATGTTCCAAAAAATAGTTTTTTAAAAAGAAGCCTCAACAATAATTTGGAAAAATATGTAAGTGGAAAGGCCAATGCCATGCATGCATAGGTAGGGAATTTTTGGACCACAACACTCAATAATCCAACAATCAACAGGGTGATGTCAACATTGTATAGAGTGACGTCAATAGCTAACTGTGGAATACTGACATCAATGTGAAATCATGTTCATGTCAACATGTTGACGTGGTTGCAAGAGAGGCTTCCACATGGCATGTTGATTCAGAAATTTTGGACCCCACTTCGACCAATAAAAGGATGTTGTTTGGCACCGTATGGATGACATGTGGCAGTACAACCTCCTACGTGGTAGTGACGTTAGAAGGATGACTAGATGACAGGTGGCGATCTTGTATCTTGACAATTGGCAACATTTGCTTAGTACAATTGGTAGTGACTAACACCAACAACCAATCATAGGATGACACATGGCCTAGTGATAGAGCACCACATGGAACCCTACGGATTCCCAATAAGGGATAGGGAAATGAAAATCCAAATTTAAAAAAATCTTGGAAGATAGACAAACCAATGTCTAACCTGGCGGCCAGACCAACTGAAGGCCAACTACCTAGATTCCATGCAACCATCACATCACTGAATTTTAGCACCAAATCTAACTGGTGGTCAAAATAGCGAAGGTTTAAACTAAATCAAAAATAGTTTATATATATATATATATATATATATATATATATACAATCGTTACAACAAACGGTGATCTGAAAACTTAATGTGGTGGGGGGTTAATATAATATAGTTTTTTAAAAAACTATATTTTGATTTAGTTTACAACCTCCAACCCAAAAGGGGAGACCCATGGGTTTGACCCTGGGATCTCCCCAAATATAACCGATGCAATTTTCCAATATGCCAACGGGCACCTTTGGTAATTCCTCCCATAACATTATATTTCAACCCATGTAATCCATCCACTAGGGGGGATATGCGGTCTAGGAGTGGGAAAATTTTTCTATACAAGAGCATTTATTGTAGGGTTGTACGACTGTTGTGGCATGAATTTTGAGGTAGAGAGCCTAGGAGGAAATTGGGGTGACAATGACATAATTTGATGAATTGAAAGTCATTTTTGCATGATTTCTCGCCACGAATCCACTGGTGTAGTTATAATTTGGATTTGACCAGTAGATTTGTATGGAATTTTTCAGATTTGAGGTATTTCCATGTATTTATGTCAATTTTGTTGAGATAATATAAAGGACTCTCCACTTAAGTGGGCCTGGAGACATAATCCATTGTTGGGACATACTCCGTTATCAAGTCTTGCCCAATTTTTATTCTTGTTATTTATCCATGTGTATGTCTTCTTCATTTATGTTGCACATAAGCTTCGTTTATGTTCTTTAATGCAATTCATGTTATAGTCGTCGAAAAAAATATCTCGGATCAAGTACTCATACAAAGTATTACTCTCTCATACTTTACTTATTTATTGTCCAAGGATACATAAATGCTTGACACACTCCTTCCCATGTCTTCAATTGTACCATCTTCTTGAATTTTATGCATAGTCCTCATCCTATATCCCTTATGAGGAAAATATTTATACATGTGGTCTCCCTCACATCCCCAACAATTTATAAGCTACTATATTGGCCTTTCCCCAAGGAATCTTTCATATTGGTCTCATTTTGTTATTTCTTCCCTTTCCTATATGACGGTGAATTGTTCCTGAAGAAAGGTGGCTTGAACCATTTCCTCCTCTGATCCATCTTCCCTTTCTTTTTTCATCCCAATATTTTTGAAAATATGATCTTATCCTACTCCACTCATACACATAATTAGCTTTTCTCATGGATTCCTTTAGAGTCTTGGGCTCATAAAATTGAATTTTATCCTTGTGATTTCATGGCAACCCACTCAAGAACCTATGAATTTTAACCTTCTCATCCCTAATTAGATATACATACCTCAAAAGATCCAATAATTTCTTCTCATACTCTTCCATGGTCATGTTTCTAAGCTTAATATCGAAGAATTCTTGGATTTTCTTGTCATAATAGTGTTTTGACAAGTATTGTTGCTGAAAATACTTTCTAAAATGCTTCGAAGAGATTCTCTTTTCATCAATATGCTTAACTTGCTTCAGTTGGTCCCACCACATGGAAGCTTTCATCTAAATATGATATATGGAAATCTTTGCTTCCATGTTTGATGAATAATTATAAAGATGAAAATATTTTGTCACTTCCAAAAACCAGGCTTAAGCTTATTCACCCTTCATTTTCTCTCCATCAAATGTTGGTTGCTTGAGCTCTTGATATCTCCTTGTAAACTATCTAACTTGGGCCTTCTCCTTTGATATCCGATAGGGGACCTACTTGGGCTAATATCCAATTTTGAAAATACAAGTTCTCTTTTGGATAAATATATAGGTGAATGGTTATGTATACTAACACTTCTTGAGTGCTTTGGACCTCTGTAGTCATCCCTCCTATCATGAGATATATTTTTTGATGCATGACTTGCATTAGCTGCACGTGTTATGTTTCACTCCTTATTGATTTTTCTTTGAAAGTTATTCATAATCCATAGCAGATGGGAATTAATTTGGTTCTTCTCCTCTTAATCTCTTATCAACATTTAATTATTTGTTTTATAGATTTGAACTTCCCTTTGTAATCTCTTCATTAGTTCTACAGGATTCACTCCATTTCAATATCCATTGGAATCTATTTTTGCATTTCCCAAACCAATATTTAATCCTATGATCTCATCTCCATTATTGTAAGAACCTTGTGCATCATCCATCTCTTTAATCCTCATTTACAATCCTTATATGTTATTCATGTACCTCTAATTATGCAAAAATGTGCATGAAACAATTATTCTTATAATTATGCACATTATAAATTATTTCCTTAATTAGGCTAGAGGTCATTCTTCATCTGAATTTATGAAGATTACGGATGCAATAAACCAAACTATGATTATTTAAACACATTCTCATATGAATCATATTTCCAATGAATTTACTCATGCCTCATTCAAAGTTCTAAGTTCTAAGTTATAACTTTCTAAATTTTATCATTTCCACTTAATTGTACCCTATTCTCACCAGTGCAACATACCTGCGAGACCATTTTCTTCCACCCATAGAAGAAAATGTGTCATGGACCAGGAATTTGTTTATGTCGAGCATAGGTAGAATTTATGATTGTGAATACGCAAAAATTTTCATATTTGGAATTTGATGCTCTAGTCAAGTTCTGTATAAATATGGAATTTTCAACTTTTCCCCTTTTAAATTTTCTCTAAACTTAGAATTTTATAAAAAACATTGGCTATCTTGCAAAAGAAGCAAAACTGGGAAAAGATTCCTCAATACAAAGTCGTTCGTCTTGTTGAGGTAAAATGCAACTAAATAATTTTTTCCAAATTTGTGATCTAGGGTCCTTTTTCCTCCTTCAAAGATTTCAAAATACCCAAAACGTGTATGGGAATAGTGGTTTTTGGTCTATTTTTATGTCCTTGTTCCAAACTCCTTTGAATTTGGCTAAAATCTCCATTGGGTATTTCATGTCTACTTTTTGGACTCACTATAAAAATTTCATCAAGAACATAACCTTTATCAAAGAGTACCTACACCATGTTCTTTAAAAACCACTAATTTTCATTTGATGGAAAATTTTAGAAAAAATAGTCAGTGGCCCTCACTAGTAATTTTGTATCCTTCTTCACTATAGACATACCCTTTAAATTTCAACTAATTCTGATTTAATATGTTGTTATGGCTAAAAAAAGTTTTTGTCTCTAGACTTTTTTAATAAAATCCATCATCTTTTTGATGTGGAAATATTGCTAAAGTGGCATGACATGTGGCTATTGATGTCCACTTGTCATCCCTTGACATGACCATCTCACCATCCTCCCTTCCTTCATCGACGATCAAATTATTTCTTCTATCAACGACCTGAATATTTCTCTTGTCAATGGTTGCCAAATCCTTCTATTGATGGTCACCAAATTTATTTCATCAACAATCGCCAAAATCCTTCTATCAACAAAATTTGAAATCCTTCTTTCGACGAACTAAAAAATCCCTCCTTTGGCGGTCTAAAAAATCCTTCTTTCGGAGGTCCAAGAAATTCTTCTCCATCGGCGGACCAAAAAATGCACTTCAATGACCTCCAAAAATATCTCTTCAATGAACTCAATTTTTTGTCTTTTGACAAATTAAAAAATTCTTCTTCATCGACAACCTACAAAATTCACTTAGGAAACATCCAAAATGGACTCTTCGACGAACTTAAATTTTTGTCTTTCAACAAACTCAAAAATTATTCTTCATCGAAAACCTACAAAATGCACTTCAACAACTTCCAAAATGGTTTCTTCGATGAACTCAAACTTTTGTTCATCAACAAACTCAAAATATTTCTCCATTTACAACCTACAAAATGCACTCTTCCAACCTACAAAAAGGTTTCTTTAATGAGCTCAAATTTTGTCTTTCAGTGAACTCAAAAATTCTTCTTTATCAAAAACCTATAAAACACAATTTGATAACCGCCAAAATGGTTTCTTCGATGAACTTGAAGTTGTTTCATAAAAAAAATAAAAAATTATTCTCCATCGTCGAGCTACCAAGTGGACCATGGTAGCCTACAAAAATGTCTCTTCAATGAACTCAATTGTTTGTCTTTTAGCGAACTCAAAAAATCTTCTTCATTAACAACCTACAAAATTCACTTTGGCAACCTCCAAAATGTTTCTTTATTGAATTCAATTTTTGGTTCATCGAAAAACTCAAAAATTATTCTCCATCGCTAAACTAGAAAATGCTCTTTGATATCCTACAAAAAGGTCTCTTTGGTGAAATCAAATTTTTGTTCATTGACGAACTTGGTTTTACTTCATCGACAAACCAAAAATTTCTCCAACTTCATTGAATTTCACTGAACTCTGAATTTATCCTTTGGGGATCTTAATTTTTTTTTTCGGTGAACTTAAGAAATTGTTCATCTACGAACCAAGAAATTGTTCATAGATGAAATTAGATTTTGTCTTTCGGTGTATTGAAAAATTTGTTCACATCGCCAAACCAACATTTCTCAAAAAATTTCATCCAAATTTAGAATGAATATAGACCATTAATCTCAAGATCAATGTGATCTCAATCATCGATTTCACTAAGCTTCATGACTACCATGAAAACATGAAATTTGATCTCCTAGGCCAAAATTTAACTCTACAACTTGCAGATCGATGCCATTAATCAACCCTTTCATGATTTTAAGGGAAATTCAACTTAAAATTTCTTAAAATGTTGGGGATTTCACTCATATTTTATAAATTTCCCCAATTCAATAGGTATCAAAACTTTGCAACAATGTACTTGTCAATTTCGTGTTGGTCTTTCACCCATACTGGTTTGGTTTTGAACTAGGTGCTCTAATACCAATCTATAACATACTTAACTTCATGACCAGACCACATTAATAATAAATTGACTAACATATCGATTCAAATGCATAAAATATGTGTAGCATTACATACAGGCTCATGTTATTATCATTAATAATTAAACTTATGAATGCATGCAATTAAATACACATGAAAACAATTAAACACACAACAACATTCAATCATAACATTAAAATTGTAAATAACACAATGATCATAACACTTATCTTTTTAAAAATGTTTTACAAAAATAGATATAGACCATGGATGTTCTACCCAACCATAAGCTTTGTTGCACCAGTTTTCTCTACAAAAAGCCACCCCTAAGATGGGGGTATGTGTCAAGGACATACATGCTCCTACGAGTGTCTACAATTCACTTTAACAGCTCAAAACTCACTAAAACATAGTGGCATGACCCCTACAACAATTCCAACCACTCAATTATCTTCCCCAACAATTTGCAAAACCCAAGGGATGCGATTTCCTTTTCTACACCACATGCCCTCATACAATATCCATCCCCTCTATGTATCTAGTACATACCTGCCAGGAATATCTCTACTATGGGATCTAGGAAATCCAACTGCAATAGGAGTGCTCACAACAAGCTTTACACAATATCTTCATGTAATTTCTCACTAGAAATCACTCATAGGAATAACAACCTCATTCTCAACATAATCACCATATTCAACAAGTTGTCTTAAATACCCACTATGACTGCCCCCTCTTTCCCAACACTCAACTTTGGTTTTCCCCACTTCTTGCTAAATGTAAAAACTACTCTTCTTCCTACTCGAATTTTCCTCTTTCCCCAAGGATGATTGCACTCAACCCATGTTGTCATAATTGAGAGGGATAACTTTCTCGCCCAACTTCTTACATGGATTCAATGTTTGAGTGTTTAATAATTCAAATGGATAAATAGATAAATGACAAACTGATTAATGAAAGTGGCTTAAGACTCAAGGCATGTGGAAATCCCTCAAAACCCCCATTCAGCCCCATCTCTTGTATAATCATAACCCCCCATTAATCTAATCCTTACTCTTCTACAATTGGTAGTGTATTTCATTTTATTATTTTCATTGTACAATGTTTACATATTACATTTCTTGGAACTCAACCATTCATAATATTTAGAAATATACAATGCATCATCCGGGGTGAAAATTGGGGTGTTACATGCATACTAAAGGAATACACTTTTACTTAAAGACATATTAGACCAAGTTGATGTTTACTAACTCCTAAGTGTCTAAATATACTAATAAATGGGAGGTCCATCAAAAGGGTGTTAAATATGCATTCTTGCATATGGATTTTCAAGAATAAATTTACATGGAACTACCTCATGGTTATGTCAGAATGACCCCATCCTTGGTTGTTTATTAAATAAATTTCTCTATGGTTTTAAACATGCTCCTCAATATTTGTATGCTAAAATGGATAGCTTTCTTCTTGACACCAAATTTTCTAGATGTCATTCTGACCCCAATGTCTATACGAAGAGAATAGGTAACCATCCCTTAATACTTGTTCTGTATGTTGATGACTTTATTCTCACTCATAGTGATCCCAAACTTTTAAACCCTGTGAAATCCAACCTTAATAAGAAATTTGAAATGATAGAATTAAGTTATTTATATTATTTCGTTGGCCTCCAAGTATTTCAAACCAAGGAAGGAATTTCCCTTTCCTAGTATAAGTATGCATGTGACCTTCTTCATCACTTTCATATGGAAGATTGTAAACCAACCCCTTGTTCCTTTCAGTTTGTAGTCAAACTTGTTGCCACCTATGCTACACTTTAAGTAGATTCCACTTTGTATTTTCAATTAGTTGGTATTCCTTTGTATTTGACTCATACCCATCCTAATGTTTCCTTTGTTGTTGGTATTGTTTCCCTGTATACACAAACACCCATGAGATCCGATGAAAAGAAACAAAAATGATACTTTGGTACATCTAGGGTACAATTCAGTTCAAGATACATTATAGTTCAAGGGGGACTCCTTTGTTGGTTGGTTTCACTGATTAGGATGGTGACCTTGATGATTGGAACTCTATTGCATGTTATGTTTTCACCCTTGGTTCTAGAACTATCACTTGGTCATGTAAGAAACAACAAGATCTTTCTCTTTATTCATTTGAATTAGAGTATAGAGCAATAGTTAATGCAATTCAAGAAGTCTTGTGGCCTCAAAATATCCTTTCAAAGTTTGTATTCCAATAGCAACATCCAATTACACTTTGGTGTGATAATTAAAGTTCCATCAAGCTCACCAAATATCCAATTCAACATCAGTACAACAAACACATTGATATACACATGCACTTCATCATAAATCTTATTCAAGATTACATTCTTGAAGTGATCTTTTCCACTACAAATGATCAAGTTGTAGACATTTTCACCAATTCTCTTACAAAAGTGAAGTTTTCCAAACTTTGATCTATGTTAGGAATTCAATAAGTTGTCATTAAGGGGGGATAACATCTAATTACTCCTTCCTTATTCTATTACGTCACCTTTGTAAATCCTTCAATCATGTCACAAGTTGTTCTTAAGGGAGGATGTTAGGATATTTAGACACTTAGGAGTTAGCTAAGATCAACTCGATCTAATGTTTATTTAGGTAAACTTATTTTCTTTAGTGTGTTTCCTTAGTATTCATTTGTAGTTACCTAATTATATGGCCATGATACATTTTAGAAATAAAGTTATTTTATAGTTCATATTATCTTTGATATTAATATTAATATTGATCTATGGTTTAACACTTAATTTATTGATGATATCTATTTAAAGAGCATGGATGGTCATTTGAAAAATATAAATTGTGAGAAACTCATTGTATAATTCTTTTCTTTTGCATTAATATATTGCCTCAAGTGGCCACATTGAATGTAGCCATGAATTATTTTTCTTCTTGAGGTTTTTAACCACATGATAGATTGGTGTATTGATATTTGATCTACTTATGTGAGAAATTGCTTAAGGAGTTTGAACTATTTGGAAATACATTTTTTTTGTATACATTTGGTTCCATATTGAAGCATTATTGGATACTAGAGAACATCAATTGCATGAATGCACAGTTTGTGAAGTACCGATCTAGTGGAAAAATATGCAACTAAAGTATGCGACATAGGAATTAACAATGATTCTACAATAATTACCCCTCCTCTAGCCTTGAAGTCAACATTGTTTTTGAAGGTGGAGGGAATTTTAGGGTCCTACCCTAACCTCCCTACTTTAATTTAATTAATATTTAAACTAATTAATGTGTGAAACTCTTCTTTGAATAAGGTCCATTAGATAATAGTGGATAGTTATTTAATGTAAAAATGGTCCTCTTTATTAAATAAGGTCCACTAGGAAGTTGGTACTTATCAATAATGGAGGTACTTTATCCACTATGAAGTTGGTACTTTAACTTACTTAAGAGTTAAACTAATTAATGTATGAAACCATATTCTTTGAATAAGGTCCATTAGATAATGGTGGATAGTTATTTAATGTAAAAATGGTCCTCTTTATTAAATAAGGTCCACTAGGAAGTTGGTTCTTATTAATAATGGAACCAAAAGTAGTTAGGGTGTTGTTATTAAGAATATATTCAAGCTTTAGGAGGATATGATATTTTTTTGTCAAGTATTATTGTATTTGGATCTTTGCGCAGTGTTGGCACAGGACAATTTTGGGGAGAATCAAGGAATTTTTGAAGCAGCACCGGAAAATAAGGGAGCACACTGGAATTGGAAGAAAAGCAGCGTCGAAAAAAGAGGAAAAACAACATCGAGAAAAGTAGTTATAAAGTGGAAAAACTGCCACAGAGAAGTTGGAAAGTGAACAAGCGTTGACTTGGAGAACGGTTGGATCGAGGACCAGCCATGAATAAGTCAAGGAGAAAGTGGAAAAACCTAATCCGCTTAGGGTTATGGTTTTTGTAAGGGAATTGTCCCAGTTTTGTATAAGTAGAATATATTAGGACGACGAGAGGGTTTCCCTTTTTGTTAGAGTATGTAGTGTTGAGGCTGCAGTATATCCTTTAGTTGAGTAAGAGGTCTTGTTGAAAGACTGGTGTGATCTGTGGAGATCAAATGTAATGGGGAAATAATTGTATAGTGCACAACACTAGATTTTGCAAGAATACGAATAAACAACAGAAGAAACAAATGTTTGTGGACGTTGTCCAGGAGGGGGTGAACCATAGTATATTTGTGTCATGTGCATGAATGGTTGCATTACTTACTGTTATGTTTAAGTTAACAAGATTTATGATGAATATGTTAAGTGTTAAAGGGTATATTACTGCACACTAAGAATAAACTAATGAAATTTGCAGAACAACAATAAGTAAATGAATGTCATAGCTAGTGTTTAGATCTGAAGATTATGGTACAGTATATGAATATATATCATGGAATACATGCGATTATAATTGTTAATGAAGTCTTTTTGGAATATTAGTGTGTTATTGGTCTAAACTAATATCTAATGAGGGTTTGGGGATAACATCGAGTATATCCAATGCATCTAAGAGAGAAACACATCCCATCCCATGGTTGCAGACATATGATTCCTATGACCACCCATTGAATCCATCTTGGGTGAGACTACACAGTGCACTTTATGTGTTGTGCTGCCTTCTGGTATCCAAAAGGGTCGATGGTCGAAGGGAAGTTGGTAATCCTATAGTTAGAACCTGGGTCAACCCATAAGTAAACCAACACACAATAAATGATCACCCCACCTTAAGAGGAAAGTGAAAATTTATTTATTTATTTTGATAATCATTAATACAAGGGTATATTTCACATATTACATCTTGTTTTCCTATTGTATCTAGTTTTGTACATTTATAATCTTTGTATACCTAATTTGTGTTTCAAGTATAAGGATTAATAAACACTATATTTGATTATCCTTCTTCCTCTAATTTGTTGGATTTACATGCACTTGCATATTCCACCCACACCACTTCATTTTCTTTGGTGGAGGCATACCAAAAACCATTTCCTCCCCTAGTAACTATTTATAAATGTGTTACACTAAAACCTTAATCACTAAACAATGGTTCTACATAGTGTACCATGGACCTCATAAAACTATTCAATATTTGATAGGTAACGATACTCATGATGGCTACCATGTTACATTTAGAAAATATTGAATTTGATTGGGTTTTCAAAAATACCTTGGAGAAAACGTATTCAGTTGGGTCAACATGTAGTAGTCACGTGACCACAATTGTCACCTCATGAAATTTGTCAACTAAAATTTAATTCTTGTAAACCTCAAAGTTGTTTAGAACCCCTTTGGAATTTGTATTTGACTCTCTTATGTTAACAACCCTTTTGTTGGTTCTATATATTGATGATTATTTATATTATAAACTTTAGATTCAATTCTCATATGCCAATACAATGAGTAAACATAAAGTGATAGACACAATGCTTTATTGATCACCTTCAGAAGAATGAACATAGTCAAGAGAGAAATAACCTTCATCTCCTTATGGAATGAATCAATCCACAAGATATGATTTCTATAAGAATCAATATTTGATATATACAATATAATGATACTCATATATTTATACTTTCTTATGAGTATTCCTAAGGGTCTATGCCAACTGCCTCTTATTATTGTATTATTTCCTCTTAACTACCAAGTGGGCCTATTCCATGATTATGGCCACATTACATACATTATACACTTGGGTACCTCCCCAAGTATCCCATATTATCCTCCCTAGGTACATATTCCACCTTATGGAAACTAGCTTTGATAGCACTTGTTGTAAACTTTGATATATACAATGCATAAGAGAAACCCTTAACTTTAAAAATATCAAATGATTTCCACACAATAATGGGCAAAAGATTATAAATAAGAACCCTTAAGTAGGGTAACACTATCAAATACTCCTTATGGAAGGAATTATTCCACAATTCATTCTTTCTATGATAATCACATCCAATATATCCAATAAAATGATATTACTTTGTATTTATACTTTCTCATGAGTATTCCTAAGGGTCTGTGCCAAGTACCCCTTATTATTATATTATTTCTTCTTAACTACCTAATGGGCCTATTTATTACCCATAAACTACCAAGTGGTCCTATTCCATTATTATGGCCATGTTACATTTATTATCCCCATTGGTACCTCCATAGGTACATTACAATAGTTTCTTCAATAGTCTTTTTATCAGTCTCAACGATATTTTTAATAGTTATCTTCCATATAAGTGGTAAAGAAGTGATGGAAAAATTGCCAATTTTCTTAGCATATGCATTGGTAATTTGACATAACTCGTTAACTTCTTGATTTATAATATGTTAGAAAAATAGGACTGTGGAGCAATAAAATAAAACAAATGCAAAAACAAAACATAGAAGATACACAATACAATAGAGACACAGATTTACGTGGTTCACCCTGTGTGGGCTACGTCCACCAGAGAAATTGCCAGGTCCTTCCTTTATTATTATCCAGCATATGAAGGGATACAACCTACAACAAACCCACTGTAACTTCCTCTTCATTTTCTCACAATATCCTATCTCAGAATACAATATTCACCACCAACCATAGCCGCAATANTCCCTCATAAAAGAGGGTTGCCTTCTAGGGCAAAAAACCCTAACATAATCTCTATCGTTAGATCTATGACCTTATAATGAACAGTCCAAATTTACAATGAAATTACAATATACATTTACAAGGCAATTTTTCCTTCGGGGGCTTTGCCCCTGAACCCTCGTTGGGGGCCCACTTGCCCCTAGACCCCCCAGCCGGGGGGATAGCCCCCCCAGACCCCACCGAAGGGGTACCCCCCCTCTGCACTTCCCCGCGAGGAAGAGTGTACATACTTTTGGGGTGTAAATACTTCATGGGGTATAAACATGGCTGAAAGTAAAAGACCTCTGAATCAGGAAGATAATCAGGCTCCACAACCAACATAATAGCATACCATGGTTTTGTTTTTGCAAGATTAGGTTTCTTGATATCCACAATCATATCTTCAAAATTTTCCTTAGGATTAGAATGTGCATTGAAAATATTGTGTGAGAAATAAAAATGCATATTATATTTATCAACCATACAATGATGATCCTCCTTCTAACACTAAAATTGTTGAAAAGGTTGAATGACCTTATGTAGTCAATAAGATTCTCCCTAGTGAAAGGTACCAATTAGAATTTACATTGTTTGGAATAGGAAAACCATCTAGTTTATGTCTTGGAAACTTTTATATGGTTTTGATTAGTTTTATTTATTGTGTCATGACCACCATTTAATTGTTTTTAAATCAAATAAATGAGATGAATTTAATCTAATATGAAAAGTGCAAAGCAATTCCTAGGCTAAACTAACAAGACTAATGAGGTATACATGACACCAAATGTAATACTTTAAAACTTTAGTAAAAAGTTAAGAAAATAAATTTTCATTTTCATTTTTTTTATCATAAGAAGTCATTGTCAATTAAAATAATCAGAAGGAGGTGGAGGATGAAACAATTATGAAAATAAGGGTTTCTCTAGGGTTTCATTATGATTGTAGCATACTTGGCACCCAATAGATTTCCTTATTTTCATAGATATCAAACCTCAAACGACGATTTTGAATCCAATCACGGTGTCACTAGAAGAGGGGGTGTAGACCCCCTCTTACAACATTGCGACAAAAACAAAACCGGGTAGAAGGAAAATCATGTAGCCAACATTCGAGCTCCCATTGCACCTCAAAACCACAACATCCTTCGATGGATCGAACACAGGGAAAAACATGGTTATTGATATTGAATCCTCCCATATGAAAGGGGCACAGATCCAAGAGCTTGGGAAATGTCTTATGCAAGAATCGATAGCCCCACGATACACATTCAACATGATCAAGATTGAAGAGCATAAACAATACATGAGGGATCATGCCTTGATTGGGAAATTTCTTAGACTATGGTTTTCTGAGAAATATTTGATGAAGTGGAATCAACACTAGTGGAAACCCAAAGGACATTGTGATCTAAAAATTGGATCCAAAGTATTCTTCACAGTAATATTCAACAACACCAAAGATTGATAGCATGTCTTTGATGGAGGCTTGCACTTATTCAACTCAACCAGTTTATTCTTAATATACTGGACAAAATGATTCAGTCCCAAAAAGGGAGTTTTCTCACATGCACCAGTCTGGATTCGATTTTACTCACTCCCTCAAGAATTCTAGTTGGAGGAAATCTAGGAGGGATCGACAACACCCTAGGGATTTATGTCAAAGCATTTGAAGAAACCAGACAAAGAAGGTATACTCCCTATGCTAGAATATGCATGTATCTTAATATTTCAAATCCGCCACCAGGATAAATCAACCTGGAATACTAGGATGAAGAGTGGATCCAGACGATTGACCATGAACACATTCCTTTCCATTTCTGTAAATTCCATGAGCATGTCCATCTATTCAGGGAATGTCGTCTAAATAACCTAGGAAAGATGGATAAAAAAAATAATGAGAAGATAAAGGTTAGTTTTCTGACGGTTTCAACAAAACATCGTCAAGGCCTGTGAAAACATGTTCCACCTCAAACAAAAACCCCAAGAACCAACAATTACTTTGACATTCTAAGACAACTACCAAAATATCTACAGAACACCCAAGCCCAACAATGAATTCAATTATCAAAGGCCAAAGAAAAATCCCTAGAAGAACCAATATTGGAGAAAATCTTACCTGGCATGCAGATCATACCCGTAATAGGGGACATACCATCCGAGGAAGGAGGGGATATGGAAATCGAACTAGATGAGCGAGAACTAGTAGGAGTATACATGTTCAGTCTGGAAAGTCCTACCAATGCAGGGATCTTTATAAAATTATACCAAATCAACTCACAAAGGTTCACAAGGTCTACCTAGACTTGACAATTGGGGCTATATCCAAATCTAGAAAGGGTATGA
The DNA here is from genome assembly GCA_032191745.1 of Picea mariana. Taxonomy (NCBI): domain Eukaryota; kingdom Viridiplantae; phylum Streptophyta; class Pinopsida; order Pinales; family Pinaceae; genus Picea; species Picea mariana. The sequence goes on along the minus strand of JASDQU010502985.1, from coordinate 10,674 downwards.
GAATCCATAAATATACCCTCAAATACAGACATAAATAAGTGAAAGAAGAGAAGAAGCATGGTCACAAGTCCACTCAATAGCTCATTCAAGAGGTTGGTAACTTCATGGTAAACTCCATCTAGATCCAATTGATCTTGGAAATTTTCCCACCCCTCCCTACACCCTCTTCCTCATGAAGATAATCTCATGGAACATTAGAGTTTTGAACGAAAGAAGTATACAAATACTTATTTGATATAATATCATATATGAGAACCCAGATATTTTATTCCTTCATGAAACCAAATGTGTTAGTTTCGAAGTGGATCACATCTTAGGTCAATGTTGGAAATAGGAAAAATCCATTTACAATGACTCCAAAGGGGAATTTGGAGGATTGGAAATCCTATGGAATCCAACAACAATCCTTTTGGAGGGCTTCTTCACCACATAATGGATGATATCAACATAATATAGATTAATAGGCTTAGACAAATAAGCGATAGTTACCAATGTCTATGGTCCACAATCCCAACAAGACAACCATAACTTCCTACAAAGCCTTCGTCACCTTAAGAAACATTGCAAGAGGACATCGTTGGATCCTAGGGGGAGATTTAACATAATTATGTTTCTTGAGAATAAATGAGGAGGTATCCATAGGCTTGAACGAGATTCACAGGATTTTAAAGAGACCATCGAAGATATGGGTCTAATATACATAGAAAGAATCAATGGGGATTTCATATGGTTTAACAAAAGATCAATATCTCAGAACATAGCATGCAAGCTAGAATGTTTCCTAGTATATGAACCATTAATGATTGAGGTATTTGCAATGGATTTCAATGTCTTAGAAATATCAGGTTCATATCACTAGATGGTCTAGATTTGGATAGCGATGACCAACTCTCCTAAGAAGAAGCCTTTCCATTTTGAAAAATTCTGTCTCACTCACCCAAAATTCCAAGAACATCATCACCAATGGTGGAAGGATGTGGCTATATCACATGGATATTTGATGTATTGATTTAAACAAAGGTTGAAAAACTTAAAACAAAACTTAAATCTCTAGAATAGAGCCACCTTTTGGAACATTTTTCAATCCCAACATCATCTGGAACAAAGAATCAAAATCGTTCAGAAGGAAATCATTTACATGGGATATACAAAACAAATCTAGGAAGAAGAAGCAGAGGTTGAGTATAATTTAGAAGAAATATAGTTGCAAGAGGAAATCCTATAGCATCAAAAGTCTAGAATCCAGTGGTTAAAGGAGGGGGGAAAACACCAAGTTATTTCATCGGTCCATGATCCAACAGATACACATTAGCAAGATCACAAAATTGGAAGACACTCAAGGCTGCATCCTAACCACCCATTCTAATATGGAATAAGAAATGGTAAACTACTACCAAAAGTTTCTTAAAGAGCCTGAATCAGACAGGTCTGTAGCAATTGGAAAAATTATAGATCATAACCCCTTTCTCATCACCTTGACTAGAATGCGTCCCTATTAAGACCGGTCAAAATCAAGGAGGTTGACCAAGCAATGAAAGACATGCTAGCTAGGAAATATCTAGGACTATATGGATTCACAACAGACTTCTTCAACTATTGTTGCCCCCTAGTTAGGGAGGAGGTGTGGTAGATCATAGAAGACTCTAGAATATCATAGAAATTACTCCCAGCACTTAATGCCACATTCATAACCCTTATTCTAAAAAAGGAGCATGTCACTCAACCAAAATAGTTCAGGCCCATCGCT
>JASDQU010502984.1:146499-167731 GCA_032191745.1 Picea mariana | reverse complement strand
CAGTGATGAGGACAAGGACACTGTTGATGGTATTCAAAGGAGAGCTTGTAACTCTTCAGATTCACCTCCTCACAGAGGCGATAAAGGTGAATGTTCAAGGTATAATTCCGCTTATCATTCAGTTGCATTTAATTATGTTAACCATGATACATTTGGAAGAAAGAATCCTTGTACATATTGTGGTTTGTATAACCATCATGTTTCAAAGTGTTGCAAAAGGTTGGCCAATTTCACGAAACTTTCTAAGCAAAGGCAGCGTGAAAAAAAGATGCAAAAGGTTTGCACTCACTGTCAGAAGTGGGGTCATCTCATTGACCAATGTTGGACGTTGCATCCAACTACTCATCCATAGCACAGGAAGCAGATGGATAAAGAGTTTGGCAAGAATGGAAGTGGAGATTCCATCATCGACGTGAGTCCAGATGATTCACAAGAGGATGATGTCCAGCAGAAAAATTCACTGTTCAGTTGGTTTGGTAAGAAATGGTTAGATTTCTTAAGCAAGTAATGCTTGCATTTTTCTGATTGTAAATGCACTTTTCCGCGTTATGTGTGCATTTATGGGAAGGTCGATATGATGTTTCGAATGAGTCTCGACTGGTGTTGATGATTTTCTGACAACTATGTTGTGTCGATCGTGTTGTTCGACTTGTGATTAGTCGATGGTGTTTATTGACTTGAAAGTTGATTTTGAAAACACTATGTGCTTTGATAAAGTACGAGATACGATAGTTTGTTTGGAGAACAAAAGTTTTTGTTGGCATCATTTTTCAATCTTGTATGATTTGTTTTCAAGATTGATGGTTTTCTTGGCTTGTGACAAGATGTCGCAGGAAGGTTTTTGCAGCCATTGGAGAGCTGATTTTGTTGACGCCAAAGAGTTCGAAAGAGGGACTTCATTCTCAGTGGGAAGGTTGGCAGTCTTCCAAGCACAGAGAGAGCAGTGGGTCAGCAGCAGCTAGAGAGCAGTGGTTGAACGACATAGCCAGTTGCAGTGCACGGCATGTCAACGTATTCAGGTGATTGTCAAAAAGATTTTGATATAAATTGAAAGCAGACAGATAAGCTTTTGTGGGTCCAAAAGCCTTTCAGTGGGAAGGTGTGATCAAAATCTGGACCAGGGGGCAAAATTTTGCTCAAATTTCAAAGTGTTCGGAATGCGATGAAAATGGTGTCATTGCGTCCGTCTCATCTTCCTAATTCCGGTGGTATATTTACTTTCTCAAACGGAGTCCATATGGAGAATATATCGCGATCTGTTCGCCGAGCCAAACAGGGAAAAATTTGATGCTGACTGTACCTGTCCATACAGTTCGTATAAGACACGTGGTAGGTACGTACAGGACACGTGGCGGCTCTAGGGCATGACATGTGTCATGCATTTTGGACTTTTCAGCGTACGGTTTGGCCAATCCTGAGGTGACACGTGTCACCACTGGAAGGGTGACACATGGCACATGATGACGTCAGCATCCTGCGTGTCGGATGACGTCTGCAACACGTGTGGCGATGATGTGGCATGCGTTTAATGGTTGGTTGCTGGCGAATTGGATTGTGACACGTGTCAGATTTTGAGCAAATGGTATGAGGACACGTGGCCCAATCGGAGGGCGCCACGTGTCCCCCTCATTTTTGGTTATTTGGTTGTATAAAATTTTGTTGGGGTCCGTGGGGTTCGACCCCCGGACCTCCCCCCATTGTAACAACTTTGCACGACCGCCCGGCCAATAGGCCACTGTATGTTCCTTGTAAAGGATGTGGGGAAGATTTTATTTATGTTTAAAACGTTGTTTATCGGGCGGGGGGTCGGGCTGGGACTTAGCCCCGGCCCGTGGTTGTGTGTTGTTATATATGACCATATATGATATGGGGGCAGTGTTAACCATTCACGCGCGCATTTCATTATAATACATTGTATTGCAATGCATTCCATTGCAATGTATTTTATATATATTGCATGTGTTATCGCGGGGTTTTAAAACTATAACCATTGGTTTATACCCAGAGCGCGCGGGAGTTGCAAACAATTAAAGCCCGTGGTTTTGGTGTGTAGTTGCATATGACCACCACTAACCTTTGCATGCAGTTTAAATTGTGGTTTGAACGGTTCAAACCACCCGCCACATGTCATTCAACTATTTTCTTTATGAACGGTTTAACCACCCTTTTGCCCAGAGCGCGGTCACATGCGCCATATGCCCGAGTGCTAGGCGGTTGGGGGCTGGAGGCGCCCTAACTGTCCTACAGTTTGCACGGTTATTCAGAACCCCTTGGTGTTGGGTTTAAATGCACGTTTTGGAGCATGTTCCAGGTTAATGCACACAGAGGTGCGTTCTGTAGAACCAGTTCCAGCAAAGTAGAAGGAGGAAAATGGAGGAGGTCTAACTTTCTCATTTTTTGGCCGATTGAGGTGCCATAAAAGCCCAGCCAGGGGTTTCTGGACGTGCTGGATCCATTGGTGCTATTTTCAAGGCCATTTGAAGACTTCTTCTACAATTTTTTCACCATTGAAGTTCTAGGAAGCTCCAGGGAGCTTGAAGCCCTATTTGATGGAGGACATGGTTTGGTGAGCCTATGTTTGTTTTCTGTGAATGTATAAACATTTTTGGCTAATTAATATGCTCTAAACACATTGGGACAGTTTTCAGAGGCTGTTGAGGACTTTTACAGGTGTTTTTTCCAAAGAGAATCTCAGGGAAGCTTATGGCCACATGTAGAAGAGGTCATGCTCGGATGAGCCTTGACCCATTTTCAGAGTTCTATTAGTCATTTTTGGGGTTTTTATGTGTTCTGATCTCAATGGTGCAGTCTGTTTTTCCATTTGAGTTGAGCAACATCTTGTAAAATAACGTTTGACTAATTAATCCCAGAGAGCCAATTCCATTATGGAGGCTCAAGGAGATATAGCCCGGAGGGGGGTGAACTCCTTTATCATGTTGTTCTTGTTGTGCGTTTGATGGTTTATTTGATGCAAGTTGTGTTGCTCTGTTTTTATTTAAAGCACTTATTTTAACCATCTAAAAGAACATTTGCTCACACATAAGCATTTACAAGAAGAAGCATAGAACTTAACACATAAGTTGATTTTGCATATTTATACACATGAAGCAAGGTCCTGTAAAGTTTATTTTAATGAAGTAGGGGTGCTTGCATACCATAACAAGTTAGCCTTCTATTTTCAGATCAGAAGTAATGCCTCCATTTCTTCAATGCCTGTATGATGGCATAGAACTCCTTATCATAAGTGGAGTATTTCAATATCGCTTCATTCAACTTCTCTTTGAAGTATGCGATTGGCCTGTCTTCTTGACTTAAGACTACCCCGATTGCAAATCTGCTTGCATTGCATTTCACCTGAAATGTCTTCAGGAAATCCGGCAACACCAAAACTAGTTGTTTCGTAATCTTCCGTTTCAACAAATTGAAGCTCTTCTCAGCCTCTTCTGTCCAGTGAAAAAACTTATGCCACTTCTTCATTGTATCCATCATTGCTGCACTAATTCTACTGAAATTCCTGATGAACTTTCGGTAGAAACTAGCCAATCCATGAAAACTTCTCACCTCAAATACATTCTTCGGTGATGGCCAATTTTTTATCACTTCCACCTTATCTAGATCCATCCTCAACTCATCTGCAGAAATAAAAAACCCTAAATAAATGAGCTATGTCTTCATGAATGAGGACTTCTTCATATTTATCAACAACTTCTCCTGTTGTAGCTTCTGCATTACTGTATCCAAATGCTTCAGACGCTCTGCCACTAATTTACTGTAAATCAATATGTCATCCAAATACACAATAACAAATTTTTCGATGAACTCCCTTAGGACTTCGTTCATCAACCTCATGAAGGTACTTGGCACATTTGTTAAGCCAAATGGCATAATAAGCCATCCATACAACCTTTCGTTGGTTTTGAATGTTGTCTTCCATTCATCACCTTCTCTCATGCGAATCTGGTGATATCCGCTTTTCAAATCGATCTTTGAAAAATACTTTTCTCCACTCAAGCAATCCATCAGATCATCCATCCTCGGCAATGGAAATATGTACCTGATGGTTATCTTGTTTATCACCCTCAAATCAGTACACATCCTCCAGCCTCCATCTTTCTTCGGACTGAGTACTGTTGGAATAGCACACAGACTCAAGCTTTCCCTGACCAAACCTTTGTCTAACAACTCCTGGACTTGCCTCTTAACTTCTTCATTCTCCTGCGACGTCAACCTATACGCGGCTTTGTTTGGAAAACTAACTCCTGGTATGAGATCAATATGATGGCTCACACTCCTAATTGGTGGCAACGAATGAGGTAATTCCTCCACTACAATATCAGCGAACTCTTCCAGCAGTTCCTGAATTTCTTCTGGTAAATCATCCACTCTTGTGCTAGTCAGAACAATCTTTGGTTTTCTAACCACAAAGAACTGTGGATCCTCCCTCTTCTTCACCTCTGTAAGAAGTTCCTTCCCACTCATGAGAAGTACAGTGTTTCTTACCTCCAGCTTCACCTCCTTATCCTTGATCAGAAGCAACATGTGTGTCCTCCCATTCTTCTCTAGGGTGTATGTGTTCATTCGCCCATCATGAATCACATTCTTGTCATATTGCCATGGTCTACCTAGCAATAGATGACAAACATCCATAAGAATGACATCACATAAGATCTTATCATTATATCCCCCTATCTTGAATTCAACCAAGCATTGTTTAGTAACAGTTACCTGGTGTCCTTTCTGTAGCCATGAAACTCTGTATGGGCTTGGATGATCAGTCATCTCCAGCTCCATATTCTCTACCATCTCGGTTGAAACGAGATTATCTGTGCTACCACTGTCTACGATAACCTTGCATACCCTGTCCTTGGTCTTGCAAGCAGTCCTAAAAAGTCTGGTCCTTTCGACTGAACTCTCCACCTCCTTCTCGGGTGTCAAAAGGACTTTTCGCATCATCAACGATCTTCTGCCTTCAACATCTTCTACCTCAACATCCCGCCTCTGTGCCTTGGCGATGTGAGCTTCTCCAATGTCCTTCTTTTTATCTAGACACTCGTAAGACTTGTGCCCATTATTTCCACACGTAAAGCATGTGATTACTCCATCTCTGCCTCTAGTACGAGGAAAAGTGTTTTTGTCAGCATAATCTCCTCTCTGCTCATTATGTTGTCCTCTTTGTTCAGCATATTTCCCACACTGTGAACTTCCACCTCTCTGTGTGCGAGTCTGAGGTTTCTTCCAATCGTCCTTGGGCTTCTGGTTTTTGTCTTGGGAAACTAACTTGCCTTTGGGCTGGCTTCTGCCTCGGCCCCTCTAACTCTGGTTTCAGCTCAGCTTCTCTTCAGCTTTCAGAGCCATCTGATAAGCATCTTCCACCGTTCAGATGGTTACCATGGTCATCTCATCCTGGATATCATATCTCAGGCCATTCATATATCTGGCAAATTTCTCATCATCACTCTCCCAGTGACCTGCCCTGATGTTCAACTTGTATAATTCCTCAGTATATTCTTTCACCGTCATTGGCTTCTATATCAGGTTCTGCATCCTCCTGAACAAAGTAATTTGATAGTCTCTTGGGATGAATTTCTCCTTCATCTTCGTAGTCATTCGATCCCAACTCTTGATCTTTTTCTTTCCCTTGTAGCGTTTTTCAGCTTGTAGTTCATCCCACCACAATGCTGCGTGTCCTTTCAGTCTCATGACATCATGTTTGAATTTCTTATTCTCTTTGACATCTTCATAGTTGAAGTATGTGTCTAGGGCTCTAATCCAGTCTAGAAGCTTCTATGCATCCAAGTTTCCCTCATAAACTGGAATGTCCATCTTTGCTCTTGCACCCATCCTGGCAATAGCTCTGATCAAATGATCGTTTGACGCATCTTCAGCTGCAACTTCCTCCTCATGTTCATCCTCAACTTTTCTCTCGGAATCATTAAGATCCCCAACACTAGCTATATGCTTTTGCATTGTCTCCATGTCTTCGAGTCTTTCTCGGAGATCTCGCATTTGCCTCCCCATGGCTGGATCTGTTACCTACCTGCCTCTTCTTCTCATCATTTCCCTATCCTCTGGATCGGGTGACTGTGTATCTCTCCTCAGCGGCATGGTGAATTCTCTTCCTTCTCTGCTACAGAAAGCAAAGAACCTTTATGTGCTCTGATACCAAAACTGACGCAGGCACGCTCTCTCTCAAGCACGCCTGCTCACAGGATCTTCTCTTCTCTGCGGCCCAAAGAACTCAAATGTTCTTCTATTTCCCTATCAGGAAATCTTCACCCACAGAAACTCTTCATGCGATCCCCTCTCTTTACTTATTGGGGAATTGAACTTCGCGCTATCGCGAGGTCAATGGTCAAGTGTTGGATTCTCAAAACCTTGAACCCCGACAGTAGTCAACGCTGACCTTTCCCATTTTCTATTGGGACTTTCTCTATCATGATTTTTCCCCTCGCGATATCGAACAAATTGTATCCCCGACTCCTGATGTCCGATACGCCAAAACTCCGACGCATGCACGGGTTGACTATTCAACGGTCCTTCACTTCATCGACACTTTGGGGTTCACGGGATTGCAAATCCTGATGTCAATGTTTCGGGACTTTACTTTCCCCAAACTCCAAAACGGTGTGCCACCTGTCCACCTCACCATCTCTTGTGGCCCCACACTCTTCTCGTGCCCGTCGGGATATCGCGTGTAGCAATATCGTGATTCCCGTTGAAATGTTTTGGAGTTTCAACCCANTCGTTGAAATGTTTTGGAGTTTCAACCCATGAAACCATGATACACGATATATGTGCAAATCTGACGATCCTTGTGGCTCGGATCGACAGCTCTGCCCCTCCTGAGCTTCGAACCCTTAGAGAATATGATGTCGTATCTCCCTTGTACCTCCGCAAGATCTAACGGCTCATGGAACTTCATGAAATCTCCTCAGATAATTTTGACCGTCCATTCCTCCCTTCATAATTCCCACGAATGATCAAGTGTTCTTCCCCAAAACTTATCCACTTGCATGCAAACTTGCAATCCTGTTGAACCGCTCTCAATACCAACTTCCTATGCACCCCTTTGACGATGACTCGAAGGTCCTACACCTCTTGAGCTTCTCCACGACCTTCACATCCTTTGGATACTTCAATTTCCTCCGAAGTTCTCCAACTTTGAGCTTTCTGAGAACCCTAGTACGCACTCCTTGCGGCAAACCTTCAACCACATCGAAGTGTTGAAGTCCCTCGACCCTACGCACACCTGCAACAGTAGTCCTTCGATACTTCACTCAAGTTTGCAACCCTGAGACTTTTACCCAGCCTACGCACTCCTTGCATGGTTCCTATGCCCAACTACACCTTTGGGATGAATGAGAACAAAAGCTTTCTCTATCTGAACCTTCTGTCAACACACTCCTTGCGGACACTTCAACTCCACTCCTTGTAGGAATTCTCCAGCACAAATAGAGAAACAATTGAAACTCATTCCCTCTCCCTCTCAGACTTCAATTCAAACATGAAATCACATACACATCATATAAAGCAATTGTATAAAAAGGAAGCAAACATTCATGAGCATATCATTTAACAGACATGCACAAAGAACAACACAAAACCATGAATTTGAATCAACCTCTTTCTATTAATCCAAATGTCTATACATGGGTGTTCTTACACAGATCTTTGCATGATCTTGCTCTCTTCAACAATGCTGCTTCATAATATTACAATGCACAATGAGGGTGTCTATATCCTGTTTCCCTCTTGCATTCTAAAATTGTCTAGTCTAGAATTAAATTCTACCTACTTGCATTAACTCCTATAAATGCCTTCTATCTACTAAGGACGAGAGGTAAAGGCTCAAGGTCCGATTACAATATACAAGTGTGCTTTATCTTAATGGCTCATTTAAGATCGCACAACAACTTCAAGGTGTTTCAAAATTTGTGTTGGCGCTTGTCCAGCTGTCCTCCGCTTCCGCGCTGGCTCGCTTGACGTGAGGGATGATCCTGCATCACCCACCTAGGATTGGTATTTTTATTCAAAAAGAAATAACCAACAATATTCTCTACTACAATATAGAAAATAATAGATAANTTCAATCAAATCCTAACTCTTGCATTCCACTTAACAAGACTTAGTTGTTGTAGGCATGAAAACACTAGCTCCCTTTCAGGAGGTCTTCTCAAAATGTTTCAAATAACCCATCAACAATCAAGATCATCAAGTAAACACTCATGCATTGAAAATAAATACACTTAAAAAGGCTTAGTTGTTGTAGGCATGAAAACACTAGCTCCCTTTTAGGAGGTCTTCTTGGAATGTTTCAAATAACCCATCAACAATCAAGATGATCAAGTAAACACTCATGCATTGAAAATAAATACACTTAAAAGGCTTAGTTGTTGTAGGCATGAAAACACTAGCTCCCTTTTAGGAGGTCTTCTCGGAATGTTTCAAATAACCTATCAACAATCAAGATCATCAAATAATTCTAATAAAAACAATAAAGCATATAAACCTATTCAAAGCATTAGAACAATAAGAAAATGTTACTATGATCTATTTGGAGTGAGCTCAATTCTCCCAAGAACAAAGTAACACATAAACTAAAGCATTCTAAATCTAAATTAGAGAATGGAAACTGATGTGTAAAGAAAGGTTGATTCTTATTCCATCATAAATTGGATACAATGCTCCAAGAGTCCTCTCCTTGAAATGGAGGAGGCACTCCTATTTACACAAAAATTTAAGATAACTTAGATCCACAAATCTCTCCTAGATCCACAAATGTCTCATTTGGTTACAACCATGTTCTCACACATATCAAGTGATATCTCTACAAATCCTCTCACAAATCTCTCTTTCACGATTAATCTCCATCCAAGATACTTGAGTAAATCTCTAGATCTTCATCAAATCTTAAAAGGGTTGAAGAGGAAATTCGAATTTGAGGCTTGATGGTCAAATTAGACTTGGTTGGAGTCTTCAAATACACCTGAAAACATCATGAAACTCATCCCACTTCCATATATAAGTGTAAACATGTCATTTTTCCAATATTTAATCATAAATTCACTCAAAAACACTAAAATAGATGCATTGGAAAATAATATGTCTAAAACCCATGTAATCATGAAAATGGTTTAATGTAAGGGTATGAGAAAGCGAAATATGGTTAAAAGTGAAGTGAAAGTGAATTGAAAGTGAAGTGAAAGGTTGGTAAAAAGATGGTACTTTGGCGACCCAACAGAACACTGGATGGAATATCTAGAAATCATCAGAAGTTGTTCTCATCATCAATAAAATCATCATTCACAGCATGGAGTTGGAGTATCATCATCATCGTCATTAAGAAGATGGATCCAGAATAACATCATCATCATCATTCACAACATGGAGCTTAAATATCATCATCATCATCGTTCACAAAATAGAGCTAGAATCTGAAGCATCAACATCAATTAACATAAAAGATATAACAACAACATTAACAACACTAGGCTAATACATCATCATCAACAAAATGAAGTTGAAACAACAACATCATCAACAACACAAGGATGGAACAACAACATCATCAACAAAATAAGGTTGGAGCAACAACATCATCACAACATGAGGCTGGAGAAAAAACATCATCACAACATGAGGATGGAGATAAAAACATCATCATCATATAGAAACAAAATGAGGTAGGTGTAATGACAATTTGTGGTACTCTGACAATTCCTAGGGATCTACCCAGGAATCATAAGATTCCCTAGGATATAAAATTCTAACGGAGCTACCACGTGGTACTCTGACAGACCGTCCTTACCAGACCTTCGAGATTTTCCTAGGAATCATAAGATTCCCTAGGATTATAAAAATCCTAATGGAGATACCACTACTGACCATAGATGGAATATACATGCACAGGTACTCTAAGAGACCATCCTTACCAGACCTTCGATATCTGTTCAGGGATGATCAGTCCCCTAGGATATAAAATTATAACTGAGCTACCCAATATTGGTCAGGATACTATAGTATAATCAACACCACTCCCGCTTTCGAGGGAGGTCCTTTCATACTATACCAAGCTTGTCTCGAAAGTATTCAAACTTTTTATACAAAATAGAGGCTTGGTCAACACATCTATAAATTGCTCATTTGTTCCAACATATTGGATATTTATAACTCCCCTCTACACCATATCATGAATGTAGTGATACCATATTTCTATGTGCTTCAACTTATCATGAAACAAACGGTTCTTCATGATCTTTATGCAACTCTGGTTATCACATAGAATCACAGTGCCTCCCATCTCAAGATCAAATAGATTCGTCAACAACTTTCGAATCCATATGGCTTCACAACTGGAGGAACATGCAACAATGTATTTTTCTTCTGTCGTGTTGAGATAAATACTAGATTGCTTCCTACTCAGCCATAAATTCATGGCTGACCCCAGACTCAAACAACATCATGAAGTTCTCTTTCTATCAGAAACACTTCCTTCCCAATCTGAATCAGTATAACTAATCAGTCTGAAGTCATGATCTCCATTATAACAGAGATCAAATTCCAACGTACCCTTTGTGAAATTTGGTAGCATCGAAAATCATTCTCCAATGAGAGGCCATATGGGCCACCTTGAGGATAGCCAAGGAGATTTGGAGAATCAACCAGTCTTGTGAGGTATTGACAAAATCCAAGGGGAACATGCTATGTGAGTCTAATGAAAAAGTCAAGGGGAACGTACAACCTCTATGAGCATAGACATTCTAGTGCAAAATTCAAGGGGACCGTACAACCTCTGTGAGAATAGACAAACTAGTGCAAAATTCAGGGGGAATGTACAACCTCTGTGAGCCTAGTCAATCCTTGTGAGCCATGAGCAATAGTCAAGGCATCTAGAAAAATTTAGGTTGAATATAAAATTCCTATGAGCTAGAAACAAACGATATTCCTAATATTTCAAATGATATAAATGTATTGATCTAGTGCGTTGGCAAGTGTAACATTATCCACCATGAAGAGAATTTTGAATTGCCTTGTAAAGAGTCGAGTTACAACTGAAGTATCATGTCTAGTTCTATTTTCGAACTAAAGTGTAATGTTGAGTTGTAACTGAAGTCTTAAGTCTAGTTCTATTTTAGAACTAAAGTGTAATGTTGGGTTGTAACTGAAGTTTTAAGTCTAGTTCTATTTTAGAACTAAAGTGTAATGCTGAGTTGAAACTAAAGTCTTAAGTCTAGTTCTATTTTAGAGCTAAAGAGTAATGTTGAGTTGTAACTAAAGTCTTAAGTCTAGTTCTATTTTCGAACTAAAGTGTAATGTTGAGTTGTAACTAAAGTCTCAAGTCTAGTTCTATTTTCGAACTAAAGTATACGAGTCTCAAGTCTAGTTCTATTTTCGAACTAGAGTATACCAATCTCAAGTCTAGTTCGAACTAAAGTATGAAGCTGAGTTATGATTAAAGAATGCAAACAAGTTACTATTTTGGGCCTCTCCTCCTCTCCTCTTCAACCTATATAAGTAGAGGTCGGCCCCTCTCTTCAATATAGTTTGATATGCAGGTTAAGAGTGAAGCAAGAGAGTCGCATATCAGTGATAAAGAGGCAACATACCAAAGAAGCATATCAGTGATGTATATCAGCAATAGAGGCAACATATCAGAGGTGTATTTCAGCAAGGTCTCTTAGGTATTTGTCAGGTTAGAGTCATCTTGGAAAGCTCTTTAAGAGAAGAACATTCATAGTGGATATTTGTAAGTGATATTACATTATTAATGCAATAAAGGAATATCATTTGTTGGGGTTTTTCACCCTATACAGGGTTTCCCCAGGGTATATGTGTTGTTGATGTGCATGCTTACTCATCTACATATTATTGCTATTCGATTATGATTTGGTATTGTTGAAGTGTATTAAGCTAGAATCAAAGTGTTGAAGAAAATAAAAGAATTAATCCGCATAAGAAATTAAGCTCATAAAATAACATGGTATTAGAGCTTAGGGTGTGTTAAGTGTGTTGAATTGAAACAACAAGTACACACAGATCCAAGCTAGCTTCATTAATATTCCATTGTGAGGTCCATGACATCCTCCATTTTAGTGAGGGTCGAGGATAGGCTCGAAGGAGCTTCCAACTTCAATGTGTGGAATCTCTGGATAAAAAATATCTTGCAAGAGCATGATCTTGAGGAGTATGTGACCACAGTGGTGGAGGAACCCATGAATAATGTAGAAAAAGTGACCTTTAGGAATATTCAAGCAAAGTCCAAGTGAATCATCTTTGACTCATTTAAAGACAGTATAATGTCTGCAATGACTTCGTTAATGAATGCCAAGGACTATATGGATACCTTAGTGAATCTGTATGAGAAACAGGCTCCAAGACAGAAGAGGACACTTAAGCACAAGCTTTAGTATTTGAACATGGAGAAAGGTGAATCAATGGCATTTTTATGTTTCGGGATATCCCAGATTAGAGATCAACTTTTGGTCACAGGGGTGATAGTGGACGATGATGATTTAGTGCAGGCCATTTTTTATGATCTTCCTTCTTCATGAGAGACCTTCTTATCTAGCATAAGTGGGAGAGAGATTCATCCCATGTTTGAGATGTTATGTCATGATTTCATCCAAGAGGAGAGTAGCACAACTACTAAGAGCGAGCCAACGAAAGGAGAACACTCAACTTTAGCATCAAGATTCAAGGGAAAGAAGAAAGGCACTTTACAAAATGGCTCTCAGAGGAAGACAAACATCAAAGGTACATTCAAAGGAAAGAATATTGATACATCTAAGATTAAATGCTTTAGTTGTAATAAGTTGGGTCATTTTGCTAAAGAATGTTGGTTTAGAAATAAATATCCTAGGAAAGGGAAACATCATGCCTAAACTGTTGAGGATGATGAATCCAAAAGAAATTTGAAAATTCCTTCTAATGAGATGGAAAATAGAAAAGAATATTACTTGGTTTCTTCCTTATCTAGTTCAGTTTTCACGGGGCCGAAAACTTGCTTAGTAGACATTGGTGCATCAAATCACATGACAAGGTTCAAGGAGATCCTCTCAGATTTTGAGACAAAATATTTTGCATAGCATGTTGAGCTTGAGGATGAAAAATGTTACAAGATAGAGGGAGTAGGCTCTATCTCCTTCAGATTGGAATCTGGGGCTAGGCTTCATGTTGATGAAGTATTATATGTTCCAGGGCTCAAGAAGAATCTACTATCAGTCGCAACCCTTGAGGACAAGGGATATTTGGTGATCTTCAAGGACAAGAAGGCACTACTATGGGCTAAAGGTAGCCACTTAAGTACAACATAACCCATTGGAACTTGCAGTGGAGAAATGTACGTCATGTTAGGACAATTAGTTCAGGAATTGGCTCATGATACAACTAGCTCTAGCGAGTTGTGGCATAGAAGACTTGGACATCTTCATTACAAAGCTCTTCCAGATCTATAGAACATGGTATGTGGCATTCCCTCTATTTCTGTTAGTAAAAATGAAATTTGTAAGGGATGCATGCTAGGTAAAAATATAAAGAAATCAGTTCCTAGTAGTGACAACATAGCTCAGGGCATCTTATATCTGGTTCATTCTGGTGTATGTGGTCCCATGTCATCTCCCTCACTCTGTGGTTTCTTGTATTATGTATTTTTTATTGATGATTAATCAAGAAAATGTTGGATATATTTCCTTAAAGCTAAAAGTGACACATTTGATAAATTCAAAGAGTATAAAGCCTTTATTGAAAAGCAGATAGGGAAACACATTAGAATCCTTAGAAAAAACAATGGAGGAGAGTTTGAATCTCTCTAGTTTCAAGATTTTCGCAAGTCAGCAGGAATCAAGAGACATTTGACTATTCCATATAACCCCCAGCAAAATGGAGTTGTTGAGAGGAAAAACAGGACAATGTGTGAGGCAGTGAAAGCAATGATGTTTGACCAGGATGTGCCAAATTATTTATGGGAAGAAGCTAGCTCCATTGCCGTGTATATTTAGAACAAGTGTCCACATGCTATATTGAAGGAAAAGACTCTTGAAGAGGTCTTCTGAGGGATCAAACCTGAAGTAGGGAATCTAAGGATATTTTGGTGTCCTATGTATATTCATGTCCCTAAGGAAAAGTGGAAAAAGATGGAACCCTCAGGCAAGAAAGGGATTTTTTTTGGGGTACAGTGAGATCTCCAAGGATTACAGGATTTATGTACCAAGTCAGAGGAAAATAGAGGTAAGCATATATGTGAATTTCCATGATGAAGAAACATTTAATAAATCTAGAGAGCTTCAGTAGGAATCAAAAGCGGTTTATCCAGCTTCACCCTCTTCTGAAAATGAAGAGTCAGATGATCAAAGGGCGGAACCTTGTGAAGGGCCAAGTAATGAGCCCCTAGAACCTGCTGAAGTGTTATAATGAACTCTTGAAGAACCTCCATCCAAAAGGAATCCAGGGTGGCTTAAATAAATAGTGCAAGAAGCAAAAAGGATAGTTTCTCCCAAAGGAACTTTCAAGGAAAGGAAGAGGCCTCATAGGTTTGGAGGCTATGTTGCACTGATGAGAAACATTAGTGATGTCAAACCTTCTTCATTTGAAGAATCAAATAAATTACAAGTATGTAAGGATGCCATGCTTGAGGAATATAAGTCTATTATAAAGAACAATGTTTGGGACATTGTGTTGAGGCCAAAAGACAAATCACTGGTTTCTTCCAAATGGATCTATAATATCGAACATGCAATTGATGGAAGTGTGAAAAAGTTCAAAGCAATATTTGTAGCTATAGGATTCACTCAAAAAGAAGGAATCAACTACGAAGAGACTTTCTCCCCTGTAGCCAGGTATACCTCCATTCGAACTATTATTCCTTTAGCTTTTGTTCTTGGTTGGAAGCTACATCAGATGGATGTAAAAACAACATTATTGAATGGAAAGATTGAACATGAGGTATTTGTGGAACAACCAGATGGTTTTGTAATGCATAAAAAAGGAACTCATGTATGCAAGATAAGGAAGGCCTTGTATGGTCTTAAGTAGGCTCCTAGAGTTTGGTATGACAGGATTGATGGCTTTCTTAAAATCCCGGGCTTTCAGAAAAGTGATGATGATCTGTACTTCAAGGTAAGAGGTAACCTACCTGTTATACTAATATTGTATGTTGATGATCTCTTTCTAACAAGATATGAAGGGATAATAGGTTGGTGTAAGAGGGAGCTAACGTCAGAATTCGAGATGAAAGACTTAGGCTTCATGCATTACTTCCCAGGATTGGAAGTGTGGCAAAGATAGGGCGATATATTTCTGGCACAAGGAAAATACATAGTGGATGTATTAAAGAGGTTTGGTATGATGGATTGAAAATACATGTCTACTCTGATGGCTACCAACCTGAGGAAGTTGCATGATTCTGATACAGGTTTAGTTTTGGTGGATCCCACCATGTATATGAAATTGATTGGATCATTGATGTACATCATCCACACTAGGCCAGATATATGCTATGCAATGATTACAATGATTTAGTTCATTACTGAATCGAGATAGAGACACTTGGTGGCAGAAAATCACATCTTGAGATATGTCAGAGGGACCATTACTTATGGTTTGAGATATACATCCATTGGTGGTTTATTTCTGCATGGGTATGCAAATGTTGACTGGGTAGGAAGCCCAGTGGATAAAAAGAGTACTTCTAGATACTGCTTCAGTATAGGATCTGATATGATCTCTTGGTCAAGCTGGAAGTAGGGATCCATTGCACAGATTACATCAGAGGATGAGTACATTGCAACAAGTGATGCTAGCAAGGAAGTAATATGGCTCAAAAAATTGGTATCTGGGTTGTTTGGTGACAAGATCGAGACGACGGTGGTTCACTATGATAATCAAAGTTGCATAAAATTGACAGAGAACCTAGTATTTCACGACAAGTAAAAATATATTGAAATGAGGTACGACTACATCCGAGACTTGGTCCAGAGAAAAACTGTAAAGTTACAATACATAACCACAAGCGAGCAGGCCTCTAACCTCAAGATAGTTTGTGCAGCTGAGAGGAAAGCTTGGTGTGGATGTGAATGACTCTCTCACTGAGAGGGAGAGTTAAATTTGGCAGCATCGATAGTCATTCTCCAATGAGAGGCCATATGGGCCACCCTGAGGCTAGCCAAGGAGATTTGGAGAATCAACCAGTCTTGTGAGGTATTGAAAAAATCCAAGGGGAACGTACAACCTCTATGAGTCAAACCAAAAGTAAGGATGAATGAGATGCTATGTGAGTCTAATGCAAAAGTCAGGGGGAATGTAAAACCTCTGTGAGCATAGAAAGTCTAGTGCAAAATTCAAGGGGAACGTACAACCTCTGTGAGCATAGATAGACTAGTGAAAACTTCAGGGGGAGTGTACAACCTCTGTTAGCCTAGTCAAGCCTTGTGAGCCATGAGAAAAAGTCAAGGCATCTAGAAAAATTTAGGTTGAATATAAAATTCCTATGAGTTAGAAACAAACGATATTCCTAATATTGCAAATGATATAAATGTATTGATCTAGTGCATTGGCACATGTAACATTATCCACCATGAAGAGAATTTTGAATTTCCTTGTAAAGAGTTGAGTTGCAACTGAAGTATCAAGTCTAGTTCTATTTTCGAACTCAAGTCTAATGCTGAGTTGTAACTGAAGTCTTAAGTCTAGTTCTATTTTAGAACTAAAGTGTAATGTTGAGTTGTAACTAAAGTCTGAAGTCTAGTTCTATTTTAGAACTAAAGTGTAATGATGAGTTGAAACTGAAGTCTTAAGTCTAGTTCTATTTTAGAACTAAAGTGTAATGTTGAGTTGTAATTGAAGTCTTAAGTCTAGTTTTGTTTTCGAACTAAAGTGTAATGTTGAGTTGTAACTGAAGTCTCAAGTCTAGTTCTATTTTCGAACTAAAGTATACCAATCTCAAGTTTCAAGTCTAGTTCTATTTTCGAACTAGAGTATACCAGTCTCAAGTCTAGTTTGAACTAAAGTATGAAGTTGAGTTATGATTAAAGCATGCAAACAAGTTACTATTTTAGGCCTCTCCTCTTCTCCTCTTCAGCCTATATAAGTAGAGGTTGACCCCTCTCTTCAATACAATTTGATATGCAGGTTAAGGGTGAAGCAATAGAGGCACATATTAGTGATAAAGAGGCAACATACCAAAGAAGAATATCAGTGTTGTATATCAACAATAGAGGAAACATATCAGAGGTGTATTTCAACAAGGTCTCTTAGGTCTTTGTCAGGTCAGATTCATATTGGAAATCTCTTTAAGAGAAGAACATTCATGGTGTATTTTTCTAAGTGATCTTACATTATTAATGCAATAAAGGAATATTGTTTGTTGGGGTTCTTCTCCATGTACAGGGTTTCCCCAGGGTATATGTGTTGTTGATGTGCATTCTTACTTTTCTACATACTTATTGCTATTTGATTATGATTTGGTATTGTTGAAGTGTATTAAGATGGAATCAAATTGTTGAAGAAAATAAAAGAATTAATCCGCATAAGAACTCAAGCTCATAATTTAACACCCTTAAGGTATCTCATCACATGTTTTGTAGCAACAAGGTGAACATGTCTGGGCTCTACCAGACACTGACTCAAGGTGTTCAAAGAAAAAAATATGTATGGCCTAGTATTTTTCAGATACATCAACAATCCAATGATTTTTATGTACATCGTAGCATCAACCAATTTTGACGAAGTATCAACTAGGAGCTTCAATGTTTTTTCCATGGGTGTGTTGACCGATTTACATTCCAACATATCAGACCTCTTCAGTTTTCAACTGCATAATTCCCTTGGTTAAGGAAGATATTTTCTCGACTCTTCCAAATTTCAAGACCTAAGAAATAGTGCATTAGGCCTAGGTATTTCATCTCAAATTCTGCAACGAGTTTCTTCTAATAATCAGTGATGAGATTTTCTTCTTCAATTAATAATAAGTCATCCACATATAGAATCAATGTAATCAACTCATCATTCATAACCTTGAACTAAATGTTAGAATCAACTTTACGCTTGGTAAACCCCAAGCTCTTTAGGAAACTGTCAATTCTTCCATAACAAGCTCTAGGAGCTTGCTTCAATTCATACAGAGACTTCTTCAACCTGCATACATGATTCTTTCTATAAAAAAACTTCAAACCCTTGGGGTTTTTATATATACACTTCTTCTTCAATAACTCTATTTAATAAGTTTGTTTTCACATCCATCTGGTGTAACTTCCACTTCATCTTGGCTACAAGAGATATGATGGTTCTGATAGAAGTGTATCTGGCTACAGGATAAAACGTCTATTCAAAATCAATGCCTTCCTTTTGAGAAAATCCACGAGCTACAAAACTTTATTTATATTTTTCAATACTTCCATATGTAGCATGTTTTATCTTGTATAACAATTTATAAGATACCACATCTTTGTTCTTCGGTTAGGGAACTATTTCCCATACATAATTCTCTATAATTGATTGTTATTTTTTTGTCATGGCATCTTCCCATTCTTTTTTCTTAATGACTTCTTCAAAGAAGGTAGGCTTCTTTTCTATGAGATCACACATCAAATCCATATAACTAGAGAATGGCTTAGGTTTCTTGATTTGTCTCATTTTTCCTTCTAGGGCACCATACTTCTCTCCATATTGAATAAGTTCCCTTTCCAAAGATGTATTTCTCTTGTGAGAGGTCATCATTTGGGGAGGTTCTTGAGATTTTATCATATCATGATCTTCTATAATATCATCATCAAGGGTACTTGTAACTTCCCTCATTGGTTCTGCAACTATGGGAGCTACAAGCTCTTCTTCATATGCTTATTCAAGCTAGCATCCTCTTGATTTCTTGAGCGTTGCATATTCAACAAAGGTTACATCTATGTTGATCTCAATATGATGGTAACCTAGTATGTAAATTCTGAAGGCCTTTGAGACCTCACAGTATCCAACACATATTCCCTTCTTTCCTGAAGGGTGTAGCTTGGTTCTCCATTCTTTCGTAATTTGTACAAACACTGGACATCCAAATATCTTGAGTTGGCTTACTTTTGGCTTCTTTCAGGAGAACATTTTTTCAACGGTTTTGAATCCAAGTGCACTATGGGATAATTTGTTTTAGACATACATTGTTGTTCTTGCTACTTCTTCCCATAAGGGAAATACAATATCTTGATCATGGATCATAGTATTCACTGCTTCCATTATAGTTATATTATTTCTTTCTTCTACACCATTTTTTTGAGGATTGTAGGGAGTGGTGAGCTCCCTCTTAATCCCTCCATCTCTACAAAATATTACAAATTATTTTGAGGTGTATTCTCATGTATTATCTAACATGAGTATCTTAATTTTTCTTTCAAAGATATTATCTATGAAGGCTTTGAATTACTTCAATTTTCCAAGAACTTCATCTTTTGATTTCAAGAAGTAAACCCAAGTCTTGCGATAATAGTCATCAATAAATGACATGTAGCATACAAAACCACTAAGAGAGGTTGATGGTATTGGGCCACATAGGTATGAGTGGATGAGATACAAGATTCATTCTGCTTTACTATCGATCTTCGAGAAATGATTCTTTATGTTCTTTCCTTGTGCACATCCCTTGCACACACCTTCATGATAAACCTTCTGTAACTACCTTGCTCACATATGGTAAGAACTTGTAGTTGATATGAGTTAGTATTCTAGGCCAAATTTCACATGGAATCGTAGTGGAGTGATTCAAGGTTGCATCTGAGTGACCTTTTAACTTATATAGTCCACCTTCTTTTGTTCCAATAACAATTCTATCTTCTATGTTTTTTCCTTTAGGCCACATAAGAACTTCACCATATATGAATATAACCCTGAAACATTTCTTATCTAAAGTTGAGATAGAAAGTAAGTTCTTTATCAAACCTAGTACATATAGTACATAATTCATCTTCATTGGGGTCCTCGAATCAAGTTTGTAGGTGGATTCTCCCGCTCCTTTGATAGGGTATTGGTAATCATCTTCGAGTGTAACTTTCTGGGGAAAGTTATTTTCTAGTAAGGATAGAGAGAATGTCTATCTGACCTGTCATGTGATTACAAGCACCACTATCTATGAGCCAAGTGTCCTATCCATGTGACATAGATCCTGAGAGGGAAGAGAATAAAACATAGTCTTCAATATTTTCTTTAATCATCTTTGTGGGTGGCTGATCATATTCAACTACATGGGAATAATGTCTTTTGTTATTTATATTATTGTATTATTTTCTTCTAGCCAGACAATTCTTAGCAACATGTTCCATCTTGTCAAAATGGTAACATTGATAAGATGAGAAATCATTTTCTCTTCTTTGACCTTTTTGAAACTTTTGGAATCTCCTTGGAGGGTGAGATTCTTTATGCAAATGGGTAGATCTCTTTTGGGAGTGAGATTCCTTATGTAGGTGGGTCTCCTTCTTGAAGTGAGATCTTATATTTCCTCCTTTATCATGATCAGATAGGGCTTGATATTCACCCATTAAAATAACTAATTCTCAGTTAGCTACTCTTGCTTCTTCTTGAACACATTCCTCCCAAAGACTCTCAAATTGGCGTTTCTCCTTTCTTGCACAGATATTTTCGATGAAGGAATCCCAAGGTCTTGTGAGACCATTAAGATTTGTAATTATGAGTTCATATTTATATAGTTTGTCTCCAATTGGTTATAGTTATTCCTTCAATTGAGAAACCCTAGAGAAATAGTCATGAACGATTTCTCCTTTCTACATCTTTGTATTCTTGAGTTGGGTTCTCAAGTTCATCTTCCAGTTAATGTTCCTTCCTTCATACATTCTAGTTAGGTAATAAAACATTTATTTTGGAGTATTATTAGAAGACACTTGAGGTATCAAGTGGTCTTTAATAGAGTCTGTAATGATTCTTTTGTACCTAACCATATCCTTCTGGTACTTTTCTTTAGTTGTAACATCTGCGGGTTCTGGTACATTTTCATTGATTAATATTGAAAGGTAGCTCTCTTCAAGAATGAGTGCAATCCTACACTTCTAGGAACATAAGTTATCCACACCTTATAGCTTGTAAATGTTAAGAACCAAACATCAATATAGCATATAAAAAGCTCAGGAAAAGTACTCAACGCCTTGAAAAAGAGATAATTTCAGATAATAATCCTTTTCGAGGGGGCAACCTCCTTTTACCCCACTTAAATGTTCAAGTACAAGATGATTTAAAATGAAAATGT
>JASDQU010502984.1:107965-120232 GCA_032191745.1 Picea mariana | reverse complement strand
AATGTAAAAGCAAAGAATGTTCTATTGGTTGAAGACTTGAATCATAATCTACTCAGTGTTAGTAAAATGTGTGATCAAGGATACACTCTTACGTTTGATTCCTGAAAATGCAAAATCAGAGAAAATAACTCAAGAAGATTGGTTGCAACTGCAACAAGAAGACCGAACAACATATACATCCTAGACATGAAGAAGAGAGAGAAAACATAAGGCACACAAAAGGATTCTAAGGAAGAAAAATTCCCAAAGACCAAAAATAAGGATGAAGTATTATTGAGTGCCACATGTTCAGGAGGAGCAGCCCCAAAGAACAGAGTTACATTTTTCCATTAAACTCAGGGGGAGAATCTCTAACCTTTGCCATTGATTTCAAACGAAGAGAGAAATTGGGATCATGATGATAGGGGGAGCATGAGTGTTTCCATCAAAGACAAAAGGGGAGATTGTTGGAACATTGGTTGTTGTCATTGATGTCAACCCTAGTCATGGGTTTTGGACCACAAGATTGATAAAGGTATTTGGACATGAAGGAAAATGCACATGCATATACAACACCCATGAATAGACAGTATACATTATGTTGTTTCTGGTGGTATGTGGAACGTCACGTGGATCCTCATGGTCGAGGAGAAATGAATTTTTGAATATGACAAAGTGAATTGAAGAAGGAAGTACATGTACGCCCTGAAGATAATTAAATAAAAGAATTACAAAATAAGAAAGTGTCAAGTCGGCTCTAATGTTAAAATGAAGTGAAATAAATGGTATAAATAAACATCATTATACATTCATTTTGATACAAGTCGAATTTCATAGGAAATAAGAAGAAAGAAGGTCGGATTTCAAGGAAGGATGAAGTCTTTTGATGATGTGTTCTAAGGTATGTTATTTTTCAAGTCATCTTACCATTTTTGCTATAACTTATTTTCTAGAATGATTCAGATGGTGAAATCGCTATGGTATTGAGATGACATATCAAGGTAGCTCTGATAAAATTTTCATCTCTTTAGTCTCTATAATTATGGAGATACACTTTGTGGAAGATAGGGTTTGTGACCAGTCCTGAAGCTAGTCAATAAATAGGTGTTCCGGGTAAAATAGTCATAACGTATTCATCGAGAATCCAAATGATGTGGGACAAATTTAATTGGAAATATTATAGACTTTAGTTTCTTTTGTGTGAGTTTCATAATCAGATTTTAAATATTGAGCACGGGGTATTCTGTACAAGTTCGGTCTACTGAATAGACCAGAATTGAATAAAGTCTACTATTTTTTCTATAACTTCTTTTTGGGGAGGATTCAAGGAGTGAAACTTGGAGGAGCTTCAGAGAATACATTGAGTAATATTATATATAGGATCATAGTACTCCAAGAATTAAAGAATTGTAGAAATTGAAGAAGTCTCAGGAAGCATTATCAGGTTCTATGTGATGATTGGTTGATGGTGATGATTTAATGTAAAGTTTTATTATCTCTCATATATTCTTGGGTGGAAGAAAGGGGAAAGGATGGAGATTTCAAATATCTCTTGATATTGGAGGATTTTATCTTCCTCTTGGAGGTTTATGCCTCCATTTACATTTGGAAGCTGTAGTTACCTTTGGAAGTCATTACTTCCCTTCAACAAAAACTATTGATTATTTCTCATATATTGTGCATGGTGTATTGTGGTGTATTGGAATAACTCTTATACTATTGTTCATTTCTCATTGGATATAATTGAATGCTTTAAGTATAAGTTTAAAAGGTTTTTTAAATTGTACATGATACGTATTCACCCCCCTCTCAATATCAATATCAACAACACATATACCCTGGGGAAACCCTGTATAGGGAGAAAACCCCCAACAAACGATATTCCTTTATTGCATTAATAATGTAATATCACCTACAAATATCCACCATGAATGTTCTTCTCTTAAAGAGCTTTCCAAGATGACTCTAACCTGACAAAGACCTAAGAGACCTTACTGAAATACACCTCTGATATGTTGACTCTATTGTTGATATACATCACTGATATGATTCTTTGGTATGTTGCCTCTTTATCACTGATATGTGCCTCTATTTCTTCACCCTTAAACTGCATATCAAACTATAGTGAATAGAGGGGTTGATCTCTTCTTATATAGGTTGAAGAGGAGAGGAGGAGAGGCCCAAAATAGTAACTTGTTTGCATGCTTTAATCATAACTCAACTTCATACTTTAGTTCGAACTAGACTTGAGATTGGTATACTCTAGTTCGAAAATAGAACTAGACTTGAGACTCATGTACTTTAGTTTGAAAATAGAACTAGACTTGAGACTTCAATTACAACTCAACATTACACTTCAGTTCGAAAATAGAAATAGAATTAAGACTTTAGTTGCAACTCAACATTACTCTTTAGTTCTAAAATAGAACTAGACTTAAGAATTTAGTTTCAACTCAACATTACACTTTAGTTCTAAAATAAAGCTAGACTTAAAACTTCAGCTGCAACTCAGCATTACACTTTAGTTCTAAAATAGAAATAGACTTAAGACTTCAGTTACAACTCAACATTACACTTTAGTTCGAAAATAGAACTAGACTTGATACTTCAGTTGCAGCTCGACTCTTTACAAGGCAATTCAAAATTATCTTCATGGTGCATAATGTTACACGTACCAACGCACTAGATCAATACATTTATATCATTTGAAATATTAGGAATATCGTTTGTTTCTAGCTCATAGGAATTTTATATTCAACCTAAATTTTGCTAGATACCTTGACTATTGCTCATGGCTCATGTTGGAGCCGCCCTTTTCATTTGGTTCAAATCTATTTTAAAAGTCAAATGTCAGTTCTTAAGTTCTTTTTTGCTTCGTGACATTCACCTACTAAAAATCTCAGTAGTCTCGTCATGCGAAATAGTGGGGGATGTGATGTTTCTTAAGCTACCACTTTTTATCATTAAATGAAGGTTGTTGCTTTTTGTACCTCGGAATATCGCTCTTAAAGAGTTAAAAGTCACAAGATTTACAAACCCCAATGTGCGAAGTCGTGAAGAGTTTTAAAAGCTTAACTCAGGTGAAAGCTAAGAGTGAGACCATGTAAACCCTAGTCAAGTGTTGTCAGGATTTTGCTTCTCGGCATTCACTCTCTCCTAAAACATTACCGCTAAAACTAGGAAACACAAAGTCATGAAACTTTTACCTAAGTAACCCAGGTTAGAGTCAGGGTTGATTAGTTTTGACCATGATTAAGTTTCTCTGGATTTCATGACTCGAATTACATTCCTCTCGGAAACTTTACCTTTGAAGTCCCGAGCAGCGAAGTCGCAATATAAATGAAAGCATAATTAATTAAAACACTTACTCTTAGGTACATCCATGCTTAATTAAATATAATCATTGCAGTCTCAGGCTTTAGAGGCTCGAAAGGTTAGAGTTAAAAGTCCCAATACAGCGAACGCCGAAATGTTGATTTAAATCCTGATTAAGGAAGCCAAGCCATCATAATCAATGTTTAATTCAAATGATAATAATGCACAGTTTACGAGGTAATTTCAAATGTTCCTTGCACCAGCTTGTGCCATGAACCGTCGAATTTTATGGCATTAATTGGAAATAAGGTGAAACGACAAAGTAAGGATATGGTTTTTATTGCCAAAATCTCTATCTAAATATGATTGGACTGTTCTGTTCGTAAGGACATCAATATGTTAAATGTTCGAAGATATAGATATTTTGCTTCCTGCTTTATTCATAAAGTTCATTTTTATCTTGCACAGAGAAGTTTTTCTCAGTAAGCTAACTTCTATATGTATACGCATTTTTATTGCAGAAGAGCTAAGTTACAATCCCCTGTCATGGCCCCACAAAAAGCATCCAAGGCAAGTGTTGAGGTCTTAGGACAAGGTTTTGATAATGTTTCAGATACTTCACCTCAGAGCGTTGATTCCGTGCGAACCTGGCCATACGTCTTAGAGGTTTTGCAATCAGATGTGGTGAACTGTTTGGACGATTCCAGTGACAATGAGAAAGATGACATGACTATCAAATACAAGATCGTTGTCTAGGAAAAGATGCACAAAGTAGCGGCCAGGCCACACCTTCTGCCTTACTGTGATATGATCCAATGGGCACTAGATCATGTAGACATCCCTACAAGAACCATCATCAACGAGCAGAAGGTCATTGTTGGGACCTTTAGACCAGAAAAATCACAAGCGATGTACAAGTTACCACCCATGTCAGACTTCACATACAATGCAGAGTTTCTAGAGGGTTTTAAACAGAAGGAATGTGAGCAATAAGAGAAAATTTTATCTAATTTGATCAAGGATTAGGTCTCACACCCAATGAAGTTCAAGGTAGACAACAATGGGATTTATTCCATATATTCTTTGGAACCACAGTTCAAATACGTAGCGATCATGACCTGTAGATTGTATGGGAGGGAAGACACCACACATTTTTTCCTCCCATGGTTGCCTTTGATATACTCAGTAGCAAAAGGCTCTTCTTTCAACTGGGCCAAAATGTTATCAGATAGCCTGACCAGTCGAATTATAGAATATCAGACGCAGAAAGAGAACGGGAAAGTTTCTTCATTGTTTATGTCTGCATATCTCATGGATGCAGTATGTTCCATGATGCCTTCTCCCTTGATGAATTTGAGCTGGGCTCCATTGGATGCTGAGCCAGTCCATGTATACCATTCTAAGCTTTGGGAGGACAAGGCTTTGGATTTTGTATATGAAATCTTCAACTGGGTAATGGTACCGATGCATGTTGCCATATTCGGTAATCCGCCACCCAGGATATCCGATAGCATCATGGCAAATTTAAGTAGAGTGGTCGATTGGTACGTGGAGAAATAATTTTCATACATCAGGGTTTTCGACGCTTCCATCCCTCCGCATTCTTTACCCTTACTTATACCCAATAGGCTGGCTTGTCGTGAGATCACCAGGCAAACCGTAATTGGCGGTATCAGTAAATAACTGAAAGGGTTTTCAAAAAAGGTATGGACACCTTTTCTTGTTCATTTAAACACCCATTCATTATTAGACTTAGAGCATGCAAAGGCTGAGGCAACAACCCTAGAAGATATAAAGTTGGTTCACATCAAATTCAAGAAACACGATCCACATAGGTTTGTGAGTAATCATTTGGCCAGCTCTGGCCTTAAAATATTTGAGCATGAGAATTCTCCTCGTGATGATATTTTCTAAGGCACGAAATCTTATGACGAGGTTTTGGCTCAAATACAAGCCCTATCGCCTGAAGAGAGGGCCACTGTTGTCAGATTCCAAGAGCATAGGCGGAGTTTCCTTCCTCCAGTATTACTGGGTGAAAATCCGACGATAGCATAGGAGCAGCAAACAGAAGCCGGAGGCTCTAAAGGTTCAGCACCCAGCCAAGAAGAACAACAGGATAAAGAAGAGAAAGATGGGGGCCCGAAACAGGAATCCGAGGCTTCTGGTCCTCCATGTGAACCAACTTCGTTCATTACTTCGAAGAAATCTTCTAAACAGGTCGGCAATCTCATCACCTCCATTACCCCCCTATAGTCTGCAAAGGAAATCCCGGACGCAGATTGGATTTTGGGTGAAAAATTGATACTTATATCAATAGAAGAGATACCTCTGAATGAATTCTTTTTTGATAATAAGAGGAAAGTGGTGGTGAGACATGAACTCTACCAAGAGGTAGCTACTGTCTCTAAGAAATTTAAAATTTTAACTGATGGGAGAAATATGAAGAAAGTAGAATTTTCAATGCAAATAACAGGAACATTGGGTGCTTTCGCCATGGCGAACCAATATTTAGTCGGGACCCTAAAAGATCAGCTAAAACGAAAAAATCATTTGATTAAGACACTAGAGGCTAAACTAGCTATAGGAGAGGCTGCTGCCAAAGATCAGGCAAGTGCGACTTTAGAGAAAGCAAGAATAGAAGATCAAAATGAAATCAAGCGACTTAAAGTCGATCTCGAACAGACATAGTTGAAGGTTCAGATGAGTTAGACTCAGATAAGACAGAAGGGAGAATTGATAGACCAGCTTCAAACCAAACTATAATTCGCCGAAATCCGGGTAATTGATACTAGGATATTCCGATCCCAGTCAATAGAGATTAGAAAAAGGTTATCAATGGCGCAGAAGGTTCTTCTTGTTAAATTAGAAACAATTCAAAGCAGCTTCCAACTCATTGATCAGGGTTGGAAAACCTCTCTCTTAAAGAAAGGGATGATGGAGCAGCTCGGGTGGCGTTCCAGGAGGCTATTATAGCCACAACGAGAAGGGAAACAAGCAGTAGTTCTAGTTTTCCCATCACAGAGCAGACCAGGGGTAATATCTTGTTGAAAGAATGGGAGTGAAATATATCCGAAGGCAAACAACAAGCTATGAAGCTAAGGAAATCTTGTGAAGAAATTTTCAGTTTGTTAAGTGAGATTTGTTTGTGTTCCGATGGTGAAAGTGGCATGGAGATACTGGGTCAGATCAATATAGCTAAATATATGCTAAATATCAAGGAAAATGAAGAAAGAGAATTAGCTGAAATATCACAAATAACTCAAACAAACATAGTGCAAATAGACAAATGGCTAATTAAACTGAGTATATTGTTATGCTCTATCAATGCGGAAGATCAATAGGTGGAAGGAAAGTAGCCGCTATTGATGAGAGACTGCTATATTTTTTTGGGGAAATAATAAAGCAGAGCCATCTAAGTCGATATAACAGCTGGTGGAGAGGTACGTTATTTGCAAGGAGCATGCGAAGAGATAGGTTTCGGGTACCATATGAGAATAGAGATAAAGAAACGAAACGTTTCGACTCCTTTGATTGTAACCAGAAACCTCTGGAACTATTGAGATTCCATCGCATAAAAATTTGTATAAATATACATTTTGAAGAAAGAAAAAGGGGCTGGACTTTTTTTATTATTTGTAATAGAGACTGTCTCTTTTTGAGAATTAATACAAAGCAATCCGAAGATTCCTAATTTTGTCACTACTGTGTTATGAGTTTTTTCTCTCTGTTATTTCATATTCATTTTTATTTCACTTATATACATCTAATGAAGGTTGCATTGCAATTTAGTAAAACTTCTACTGTAGTGAATAATATTTAGCTATCTATTGTTTACATTTTTTCCTCTGTATCGGCTACTAGCAGGTACAAGACCTGTGAATTTTTAGGTTGTGATATTTTATGCTTCATTGGATCATTTCTTATCTTATTTTCTTCTTATGTTTATAGAGTAAGATTCTCCCTCGATAGGAGCCTGGTTCTATAGACAGCTTAATGTTTTTCCGATAATTCATACACCATTTATTTCAAATATAACGCAGTTACGGAAAAGGGCCTTTGGTTTTCATTTTTCTCTCGATATTGATTACTAAAGTTCTCTTTTATAAAATCAAATTGATACAGCATAAAAAAAAATCAGATTTCTTTAAATTTTTCTATTCCTCTATGACTGTCCCTGTTGCAAGACAACCCAATATTCAACCCGGCTTGACAGATCAAACCCATATCGCTTTAAATCTCTTTGATACCATACTTAAAATGGATAACACCCAGGCAGAACTTGAACGTTCATGGGCTGCAATTGAAAGGGATATAAACATCCAGGAACAGTTGGAAGCCAGATAGCGACAACCTAGAAATCAACCCTAGCTTCCTCTCTCGAAGGTATACACTCCTCCCTTTTTACATCTTACTAAATTTTGGATTCCTAGACACTATACTTTTTAAAGCCTTAAGTACAGACTCTAGAACAACATCTTTTTGGCACTGTTGTCAGGGATGAAGTTACGAAACCTTTTCCCTAGGAAGAACGACATATTTTCAAGTTTCACCCTTTGATAGTGAACAAAGAGTGAGCACTTTCTAAAAGGAATTTCTTATCTTTCACTTGGCGACTCTACGTATAAATAAGTTGGCATCCAGTTGAAGGAATACCAGACAAAACACAGAGAACAAGCATACCACGCCTGTTTCAAATCCCGAAAAAATACTAAAAGCTAGAGTTTCTCTTAAGATGACTACTGTAGTCTATCATCTTAAGCACCCGCAGCCCAAGACCAAAAGTGCTTGTGAACCTTCAAATTTGCATAGTACACCTCTCGAAACCACTAATTCATTTCTATTCAGCTTTGTGATTAAAAGTGAAACCCTTCCGAAAACATCTGTCGGACTCAAAGGTAAAATCCCAACAGTAAATTTATCAGCGATTGATATCTCGCTGACTCTCCTTTCAGACTTCCCAACCTCACCAAGTCTCGAAGAGTATACTATATACTCAAACCTCACACCTACGGGATCCCCTGATTACGTTTCCTGCAAATCTGAAGAGCCATGTCCTTGCATCTTCGTTCACTCTCTCTCATCTCCTGAAGAAGCTAACATTATGTTTTTAGTCTTCCAGAACCCGCTATATAACACACCCTATCCCCGTCAGGTAATTCCAATGGCGGCCGCTGGAGGAGGAGCAGGGGGCCAAGCACCTCACCCACCCTCCAGAGTTTTCAATCAAGTGGCTGCGAGATATGCACCTTTAGTCCTACCCGCGCCTCTTCATGACCTTCCTGAAAATTATATAAAAAATTTACCAAAATTTACAGGGGAAGGGGAATTAAGAGTGGCCGAATATATAAATTTTTTCGATCAATTCGCTGATATTCTAGGTCTGGAGCACAAAGATGTTTATTCGATATTATTTGTTCAAACTTTTGAAGGACAGGTACGAGCCTGGTTTCGAAGCCTACCTGCAGGCTCTATCATATCTTACAATGCCTTAGAAGATGCCTTTCTTAGACAATGGGGTGAGAGAAAAGACCACTTATATTATCTAACCAAGTTCAGATCTTTAAAGAAAAGGAATTCAGAAATAGTTATGGAATTTATCCAAAGATTTAATAAACTGTATAATAAGATCCCAGCTGAAGTCAAACCCTCCCAACCTGCAGCCAAAGTAACCTTCGCAGGAGCTTTCGAACCCAACTTCACCCTTCTCTTAAGAGAAAGGCGGGTTAACCCAAATGCAGGACGATGCTGTAGAAATTGAGTCCAACATGATGGCCTTTGGTAAGTTGAAAGCTAGGATAGAAACAGGGAATAGAGAAACCAGATGTTTTAGGGAACGAGCATAACCCTCGGGATATAATAGATCTATAAACAATGAAATGGATGATATGGCTAGGGTAATTAAAGAATTGTCGAATAAGATTTCCAGAATGGAGCTAGACAAATTCAAGAGTGATCCTTTCATTAAAAGAGAATTCAGAAGAAACCCCAACCCTCAAAATCAACAAAGGCAGATTAAAAATGAAGATTAGAAAATCCAAACCCCTTTAAAAAATGAAAATTTTATAGGGGGAAATGACCTGGAAGATTTCAAGGGACTTGAAGAAGACGTGACAAATTTGGGTGACAACTGTATTCATCCCTATTTAACTAAAGAAGATTATGAGAGGTCGTTGAACACACCCCAACCGTCAAATGAAGAAGATGATATAAACAACAATGACTTCGATGTAGGTCAAGAAATGTCTAATTCCGTGAAGGATGGGGTCCAATCAAGGTATGACTTGAGGTCTAAAAAGAAACCTACGTCGATTCCTCAACCGAAGAAAATTTTGTCCCTTAAGAAAGCAGAGATCTCCAAAACATCATAAAAGTCCCATAAATCCAATGTTTTTACTCAATTGATTATTAAAAAGTACAATTACTTGCTGTGGATCCTAATATTTTTAACTTAAAACATAGATAGGTGGTAGTTAAAAAAAATAGAAAGTGAAGCATCTCTGGGGAAGGGCTTTCAAAAAGCGGTTTTAATTTTTGACCCCTGGCCCTCAGCATACAAACATCTGTCTGTCACCCTTCTTTTAGTCTTCAGATTTGTCTTCTTGAAAATGCCAAATGTCTTTTCAGAATTATATACGTAGGGAGAAGAGACTATGTTTAAACTTTGAAAGTTGTAAGTGTGTTTTGGAAAGAAGGATGGTCTTCAGAGCTCCTCTGTCTCTTACTAAACAAGTTATGCGTAGGTGGATCTTGACTTTTCTAGGTTTTTCAATAGTTTCGAAGGGTTAAGGCTTACTCAAAGGAAAACACCAAGAAACATGTTTCCCCTTTTTCTCCCTGTGGACCAAGGTGGTGTGAAAGTCAAAGAAAGGTTGGCACCGAGTAATCAAAGTAAGTTGATAGACCTACATTGCAAAATATTACGTAGATATCACCTCTCATACAATCTGATTGCCCCCGCTTCGTATTCTAAAAAGAAAATTATAAGATAGATGATGAAAGGAAAGTCATATCTAATTGTACATCTATTCTGAAGAGATGATGAAAGGAAATTTAGAAATGATTGATTGCCCTTGTCTCATCATTTAAATGCATAAATACATTTCGAAGTGGTGAAAGGAAATTCAGCAAAAAAGGGGCAGATAACTTCACCGGGGTATTGAACAGGCCCACTGGCAGTGAATCAATATCTGAGATATTTGTAAGGTTGTTATACATGAATTTCACTCGGCTCTAGTAATCAACTCTCTCAAGATGGGATCCACATCCTAAGTCCAGATGAGACTCCCTGATTAAAAAAAATGCAATAAATTTCGTTGGGTGTAAGCCAAAAACTACAAGATCTGTTGGATTTCCTAGAACTGTTTTGATTTTTCTTAATGCAGACCTAAACTCAGTAAAGAGAAGGAGAAAGTCGTGAAAGGGAATGTAGCTGAGTGAGAAATATATTTGAGTATTGAAAATCCTTACAGCAGTGAAAGACAAAAATCTTTTCTTCCCTCTGTTTATCTTTTCCCTAAAGCAAGTTTCACAGAAGTGAAACCAGTGACTCCATTTACCCAATACAGGCATGTGGTCTATTGTTCTTCCCGCCTCATAGGGAAATGGGATCCCTAGTTGGAGCCTATGTTGGAGCCACCTTTTTCATTTGGTTAAAATCTAATTTAAAAGTCAAATGTTGGTTCTTAAGTTCTTTTTTGCTTCGTGACATTCACCTACCAAAAATCTCAGTAGTCTCGTCATGCGAAATAGCGGGGGATGTGATGCTTTTTAAGTTACCACTTTTTATCATTAAACGAAGGTTGCTTCTTTATGTACATCGGAATATCGCTCTTCGTGATTTACAAGTCACAATTTACAAACCTCGATGTGTGAAGTCGCGAAGAGTTTTAAAATCTTACCTCAGGTGAAAGCTAAGAGTGAGACCATGTAAACCCCAGTCAAGTGCTATCGGGATTTTTCATCTCGGCGTTCACTCTCTCCTAAAACATTACCGCTAAAACTTTGAAACATGAATCCATGAAACTTTTACCTAAGTAACCTAGGTTACAGTCAGGGTTGATTAGTTTTGACCATGATTAAGTTTCTCTGGATTTTGCGACTCCGCTTACATTCCTCCCGGAAACTTTACCTTTGAAGTCCCGAGATGAGAAGTCGCTATATAAATGAAAGAATAATTAATTAAAACACTTAATCTTAGTTACGTCCCTACTTAATTAAATCTAATCATCACAGTCTCGGGTTTTAGAGGCTCGAAAGGTTAGAGTTAAAAGTATCGATACAACAAACGCCGAAATGTTGATTTAAATCCTGATTA
This sequence comes from Picea mariana, assembly GCA_032191745.1. Lineage (NCBI taxonomy): Eukaryota > Viridiplantae > Streptophyta > Pinopsida > Pinales > Pinaceae > Picea > Picea mariana. Next base: position 108,624 of record JASDQU010502984.1, on the reverse strand, counting down.
AGGAAGCCAAGCCAACATAATCAATGTTTAATGCAAATGATAATAATGCATAGTTTATGAGGTAATTTCAAATGTTCCTTTCACTAGCTTGTGCCACGAACCGTCGAATTTTATGGCATTAATTGGAAATAAGGCGAAACGACAAAGTAAGGATATGGTTTTTATTGTCAAAATCTCTATCTAAATATGATTGGACTGTTCTGTTCATAAGGACATCGATATGTTAAATGTTCAAAGATATAGATCTTTTGCTTCCTATTTTATTCATAAAGTTCATTTCTATCCCGCACAGAGAAGTTTTTCTCAGTAAGCTAACTTCTATATGTATACGCATTTTTATTGCAGAAGAGCTAAGTTACAATCCTCTGTCATGGCCCCGCAAAAAAATCCAAGGCAACCGTTGAGGTTTCAGCACAAGGTTCTGATAATGTTTTAGATACTTCACCTTGGAGTGTTGATTCCGTGCGAACTTGGTCATACATCTCACAGGTTTTGAAATCAGATGAGGTGAAATGTTCGAACAATTCCAGTGACAACGAGAAAGATGACATGACTACCAAATACAAGATTGTTGTCCAGGAAGAGATGCACAAAGTAGCAACCAGGCCATGCCTTCTGCCTTACTATGACATGATCCAATGGGCACTAGATCATGTAGA
>JASDQU010502984.1:92753-107945 GCA_032191745.1 Picea mariana | reverse complement strand
AGCTTGTGCCACGAACCGTCGAATTTTATGGCATTAATTGGAAATAAGGCGAAACGACAAAGTAAGGATATGGTTTTTATTGTCAAAATCTCTATCTAAATATGATTGGACTGTTCTGTTCATAAGGACATCGATATGTTAAATGTTCAAAGATATAGATCTTTTGCTTCCTATTTTATTCATAAAGTTCATTTCTATCCCGCACAGAGAAGTTTTTCTCAGTAAGCTAACTTCTATATGTATACGCATTTTTATTGCAGAAGAGCTAAGTTACAATCCTCTGTCATGGCCCCGCAAAAAAATCCAAGGCAACCGTTGAGGTTTCAGCACAAGGTTCTGATAATGTTTTAGATACTTCACCTTGGAGTGTTGATTCCGTGCGAACTTGGTCATACATCTCACAGGTTTTGAAATCAGATGAGGTGAAATGTTCGAACAATTCCAGTGACAACGAGAAAGATGACATGACTACCAAATACAAGATTGTTGTCCAGGAAGAGATGCACAAAGTAGCAACCAGGCCATGCCTTCTGCCTTACTATGACATGATCCAATGGGCACTAGATCATGTAGACATCCCTACCAGAACCATCATCAATCAACAGAAGGTCATTGTTGGGACCTTTAGACTAGAAAACTTACAGGCGATGTACAAGTTACCACCCACGTCAGACTTCACATACAATGCTGAGTTTCTAGAGGGTTTTAAATAGAAAGAATGTGAGCAATACACGAAAATTTTATCTGATTTGATCAAGGATTGGGTCTCACACCCAGCAAAGTTCAGGGAAGAAAGCAATGGGATTTATTCCATATATTTTTTGGAACCACAGTTCAAATACGTAGTGATGATGACCTGTAGATTGTATGGGAGGGAAGACACCATGCATTTTTTCCTCCCATGGGTGCCCTTGATATACTCAGTAGTAGAAGGCTCTTCTTTTGACTTGGCCAAAATGTTATTAGATAGCCTGACCAGTCGGATTACCGAATATCGGACGCAGAAAGAGAGCGGGAAAGCTGCTTCATTTTTTATGTCCGCATATCTCATGGACGCAGTATGTTCCATAACACCTTTTCTCTTTATGAGTTGGAGTTGGGATCCATCGGATGCTGAGCCAATCCATGTATACCATTCTAAGCTTCGAGAGGACAAGGCTTCGGATTTCGTATATGAAATCTTCAACTGGGTAATGGTACAGATGCATGTTACCATCTTCAGTAATCTGCCACCCAGGATATCGGATAGCATCACAGAAATATTAAGTAGAGTGGCCGATTGGTACGCGGAGAAAGAATTTTCATACATCAGGGTTTTTGGCGCTTCTGTCCCTCTGCATGCTTTGCCCTTACTTATGCCCGACAGGCTGGCTTGTTGCGAGATTGCTAGGAAAACCATAATCAGCGGTATAAGTAAAGAACTGAAAGGGTTTTCAAAAAAGGTATCGCCACCAATTCCTGTTCGTTTAAACACCTATTAATTATTAGACTTTGGGCATGCAAAGGCCAAGTTAGCAGCCCTAGAAGATATAAAGTTGGTTCACATCAAATTCAAGAAACATGATCCACATAGGTTTGTGAGTAATCATTTGGCTAGCTCTGGCCTTAAAAGATTTGAGCATGAGAATTCTCCCCATGTTGATATTTTCTGAGGCGCGAAATCTTATGACGAGGTTTTGGCTCAAATACAAGCCCTGTCACCTGAAGAGAGGGCCGATGTTGTCATATTCCAAGAGCATAGGCGGAGTTTCCTTCCTCCAGTATTACGGGGTGAAAATCCGACGATAGCAGAGGAGCAACAAACAGAAGCCGTAGGCTCTAAAGGTTTAGCACTCATCCAAGAAGAACAAAAGGATAAAGAAGAGAAAGCTGGGGGGCCGAAACAAGAAGCCGAGGCTTCCGGTCCTCCAAGTGAGCCAACTTCGGTCATTACTCCACAGAAATTTTCTAAATAGGTCGGCAATCCCATCGCCTCCATTAAGCCCCTACAGTCTACAAAGGAAATCCCAGATGCAGGTTGGATTTTGGGTGAAAAATTGACACGTATATCAGTAGAAGAGCTACCTCCAAATGAATTCTTCTTCAATAAGAAGAGGAAAGTGGTGGTGAGACAAGAACTCTACCAAGAGGCAGGTACTGTCTCTAAGAAATTTAAAATTTTAACTGATGGGAGAAATATGAAGAAAGTAGAATTCGTGATGAAAATAGCAGGAACATTGGGTTCTTTCGCCACGTCGAACCAATATTCAGTTAGGACCCTAAAAGATCAACTAAAACAAAAAAATCATTTGATCAAGACACTAGAGGCTAAACTAGCTACAACAGAGGCTGCTGCTAAAGATCAGGCAAGTGCGACTTTAGAGCAAGCAAGAATAGAAGATAAAAAAAAATCGAGCGACTTAAAGTCAATCTCGAACAGACATAGTTGAAGGTTCAGATGAGTCAAACTTAGATAAGCCAGCAGGAAGAATTTGTAGACCAGCTTTGGGCCAAACTAGAATTCGTCGAAAGCCAGGTAATCGATATCAGGATATTCCAATCCTAGGAAATAGATATCAGAGAAAGGTTATTGGTGGTGCAACAGGGTCTGCTTGTTAAAGCAGAAAAAATTCAAAGCAACTTCCAACTCATTGATTAGGTGTTGGAAAACCTCTCTCTTAAATAAAGGGATGTCGAAGCAGCTCGAGTGGCTTTCCACGAGGCTATTATAGCCACAACGAGAAGGGAAACAAACAATAGTTCTAGTTTTCCCATCGCAGAGCAGACTAGGGGTAATATCTTGTTGAAAGAATGGGAGCGAAATATATACAAAGGAAAACAACAAGCTATGAACCTAAGGAAATCTTGCAAATAAATTTTTGGTTTGTTAAGTGAGATTTGTTTGGGTTCCGATGGTGAAAGTGGCATGGAGATAGTGGGTCAGATCAATATAGCTAAATATATGCTAAGTATCAAGGAAAATGAAGAAAGAGAATTAGCCAAAATATCACAAATAACTCAAACAGACATAGTGCAAATAGACACATGGCTAATTAAACTGAGTATACTGTTATGCTCTATCAATGCCAAAGATCAACAGGTGGAAGGAAAGCTGCCACTATTGATGAAAGACTGTTATATTTTTGAGGCAAATAATCAAGCAGAGCCATCTAAGTTGATATCAAAGCTGGTGGAGAAGTGCATTATTTGCAAGGAGCATGTGAAGAGACAGGTTTCGGGTACCAGATGAGAATAGAGATAAAGAAACAAAACATTTTGGCTCCTTTGATTGTAACCGAAAACCTCTGGAACTATTGAGTTTCCAGCACATAAAAATTTGTATAAATATACATTTTGAAGAAAGAAAAAGGGTCTGGACCTTTTTGATTATTTGTAATAGAGATTGTCTCTTTTCGAGAATTAATACAAAGAAATCCAAAGATTCCTAATTCTGTCACTACTGTGTTATGAGTTTTTTCTCTCTGTTATTTCATATTCATTCTTATTTCACTTATATACATCTGATGAAGGTTGCATTGCAATTTAGTAAAACTTCTACTGCAGTGATTAATATTTAGCTATCTATTGTTTATAGTTTTTACTCTGTATCGGCTACTAGCAGGTACAAGAACTGTGAATTTTTAGGTTGTCATATTTTATGCTTCATTGAATCATTTCTTATCTTATTTTATTCTTCTATTTACAGAGTAAGATTCTCCCTCGAAAGGATCCTTGTTCTATAGACAGCTTAATGTTTTTCCCATAATTCATACAGCATCTATTTCAGATATTGATANGTTATCTTATTTTATTCTTCTATTTACAGAGTAAGATTCTCCCTCGAAAGGATCCTTGTTCTATAGACAGCTTAATGTTTTTCCCATAATTCATACAGCATCTATTTCAGATATTGATAATGTTTTTCCCATAATTCATAATGTTTTTTGATTTTTCTCTTGATATTGATTACTAAAGTTCTCTTTTATAAAATCAAATTGATACAACATAAAAACTTTCAGATTTCTTTAAATTTTTTTGTTCCTCTATGACTGTCCCTGTTGTAAGACAACCCAATATTCAACCCGGCTTGACAGATCAAACCCATATCACTTTAAATATCTTTGATACCATAATTAAAATGGCTAACACCCGCACAAAACTTGAACGTTCATGGGTTGCAATTGAAAGGAATATAAACATCCAGGAATAGTTGGAAGCCAAACAACGACAACCTAGAAATCAACCCTAGCTTCCTTTCTCGAAGGTATACCCTCCTCCCTTTTTACATCTTATTGACTTTTGGATGCCTAGACACTGTACTTTTTAAAGCTTTAAGTACAGACTCTGGAACAACATCTTTTTGGCGCCATTGCTGGGGATGAAGTTACGAAACCTTTTCCTAGGAAGAACAACATATTTTCAAGTTTCACGCTTTGATAGTGAAAAAAGAGTGAGCACTTTCTAAAAGGATTTTCTTATCTTTCACTTGGTGACTCTACATATAACTAAGTTGGCGTTCGGTTAAAGGAATACCAGAAAAAACCCAGAGAACAAGAAGACCATGCCTGTTTCAGATCTCGAAAAAATACTAAAAGCTAGAGGTTCTCTTAAGCCGACTACTACAGTCTATCATCTTAAGCATCCGCAGCCCAAGACCAAAAGTGCTTGTGAACCTTGAACTTCACATAGTACACCTCTCGAAACCACTAATTCATTTCTATTCAGCTCTGTGGTTAAAAGTGAAACCCTTCCAAAAACCTCTGTCGGACTCAAAGGTTAAAACCCGCCAGTAAATTTATCAACGGTTGATATCCCGTCGACTCTCCTTTTAAACTTCCCGACCTCACCAAGTCTCGAAGAATATACTATATTATCAAATCTCACACATGTGGGATCCCATGATTACGTCTCCTTCAAATCTAAAGAGCCAAGTTCTCGTGTCTCCATTCACTCGTCTTCACTTCTCTCATCTCCCGAAGAAGCTAAAAATCCATTTTTAGTCTTCCAGAACCCGCTATATAACACACCCTATCCCTGTCAGGTAATACCAATGGTGGCCACCGGAGGAGGAGCGGGGGACCAAGAACCTGCCCTGCCCCCCAGAGTTTTCAATAAAGTGGCTGCGAGATATGCACCTTTAGTCCTACAAACGCCTCTTCATGACCTTCCTAAAAATTATAAAAAAAATTACCAAAATTTATAGGGGAAGGGGACTTAACTGCAGCCAAACATATAAATTTCTTCGATCAGTTTGCTGATATTCTAGGTCTGGAACACGAAGATGTTTATTCGAGATTATTTGTTTAAACTTTTGAAGGATAGGCACGAACCTGGTTTTGAAACCTACCCATAGGCTCTATCATATCTTATGATGCCTTAGAAGATGCCTTTCTTAGACAATGGGGTGAGAGAAAAGACCACTTATATTATCTAACCGAGTTCGGATCTTTAAAGAAAAGGAATTTAGAAACAGTTATGGAATTTATCCAAAGATTTAATAAACTGTATAATAAAATTCCAACCGAAGTCAAACCCTCCCAACCTGCAGCCAAAGTAACCTTCGCAGTAGCTTTCGAACCCGACTTCGCCGTTCTCTTAAGAGAAAGGCAGGGGCTACCTTAACCCGAATGCAGGATGATGCTATAGAAATTGAGTCCAACATGATGGCCTCTAATAAGTTGAAAGCTAGCATAGAAATGGGGAACAAAGTAACTAGACATTTTAGGGAACAAGCAGGACCCTTAGGATCTAATAGATCTACAGACAACAAAATGGATGATATGGCTAGGGTAATTAAAGAATTGTCGAATAATATTTCCAGAATGGAGCTAGACCAATCCAAGAGTGATCCTTTCNAAGGAGAATTCAGAAGAAACCCCAACCCTCAAAATCAACAAAGGCAGGTTAAAAATGAAGATCAGAAAATCCAAACCCCTTTAAAAAATGAAAATTTTATAGGGGGAAATGACCTGGAAGATTTCGAGGGACTTGAAGAAGATGTGACAAATTTGGGCGACGACTGCATTCAGCCCTATTTAACTAAAGAAGATTATGAGAGGTCGTTGAACATACCCCAACCGTCAAATGAATAAGATGATATAAACAACAATGACTTTGTTGTAGGTCAAGAAATGTCTAATTCCATGACAGCTGGGGTCCAATCAAGGTATGACTTGAGGTCTAAAAAAAAACCTACGTTGATTCCTCAACCGAAAAAAATTATGTCCCTTAAGAAAGCAATGATCTCCAAAACATCATAAAACTCCCATAAATCCAATGTTTTTACTCAATTGATTATTAAAAAGTACAGTTACTCGCTCTGGATCCTAATATTTTTAACTTAAAACATAGATAGGTGGTAGTTAAAAAAAATAGAAAGTGAAGCATCTCTAGGGAAGGGCTTTCAAAAAGCGGTTTTAATTTTCGAGTCCTGCCCCTCGTCATACAAACATCTGTCCGTCACCTTTCTTTTAGTCTTCAGATTTGTCTTCTTGTAAATGCCAAATTTCTTTTCAGATTTATATACGTAGGGAGAAAAGATTATGTTTAAACATTGAAAGATGTAATCATGTTTTAGAAAGAATGTTGGTCTTCACATCTCCTCGGTCTCTTACTAAATGAGTTATGCATAGGTGGATCCTGACTTTTCTAAGTTTTTCAACAGTTTCGAAGGGTTAAGGCTTACTCAAAGGAAAACCCCCAGAAAAATGTTTCCCCTTTTTCTCCTTGTGGACCAAGGTGCTGTGAAAGTCAAAGAAAGGTTGGCACCGAGTAATCAAAGTAAGTTGACATACCTACATTGCAAAATATTACGCAGATATCACCCCTCATACAATCCGATTTCCCCCGCTTCGTATTCTAAAAAGAAAATTATAAGATAGATGATGAAAGGAAAGTCATATCTAATTGTACATCTAGTCTGAAGAGACGATGAAACGAAATTCAGAAATGATTTCCCTCGTCTTAGCATTTAAATGCATAAATACATTTCGAAGTGGTGAAAGGAAATTCAACAAAATAGGGGCAGTTAACTTCACCAGGGTAATGAACAGTCCCACTAGCAGTGAAGCAATATCTGAGATATCTGTAAGGCTGTTATACATGAATTTCACTTGGCTCTAGTAATCAACTCTCTCAAGACTGGATCCACATCCTAAGTCTAGACGATACTCCCCGATTAAAAAAAATGCAATAAATGTCATTGGGTGTAAGCCAAAAACTGCAAGATCTATTGGATTTCCTAGAATTGTTTTGATTTGTCTTAATGCAGACCTAAACTTAGTAAAGAGAAAGAGAAAGTCATGAAAGGGAATGTAGCTGAGTGAGAAATATATTTGAGTATTGAAAATCCTTACAGCAGTGAAAGACAAAAATCTTTTCTTCCCTCTGTTTATCTTTTCCCTAAAGCAAGTTTCACAGAAGTGAAACCAGTGACTTCATTTACCCAATACAGGCACGTGGTCTATTATTCTTCCTGCCTCACAGGGAAACGAAATCCCTAGTTGGAGCCTATGTTGGAGCCACCTCTTTCATTTGGTTCAAATATATTTTAAAATTCAAATGTCGATTCTTAAGTTCTTTTTCGCTTTGTGACATTCACCTACTAAAAATCTCAGTAGTCTCGTCATGCGAAATAGCAGGGGATGTGATGTTTTTTAAGTTACCACTTTTTATCGTTAAATGAAGGTTGTTGCTTTTTGTACCTTAGAATATCGCTCTTAGTGAGTTACAAGTCACAAGATTTACAAACCCCGATGTGCGAAGTCACGAAAATTTTTAAAAGCTTACCTCAGGTGAAAGCTAAGAGTGAGGCCATGTAAATCCCAGTGAAGTGCTATCGGGATTTCGCATCTCGGTGTTCACTCTCTCCTAAAAAATTATCATTAAAACTCTGAAACACGAAGCCATGAAACTTTTACCTAAGTAACCCAGGTTAGAGTCAAGGTTGATTAGTTTTGACCATGATTAAGTTTCTCTGGATTTCGCGACTCCGCTTACATTCCTCCCGGAAACATTACCTTCAAAGTCCCGAGCCACGAAGTCATGATATAAATGAAAGAATAATTAATTAAAACACTTAATCTTAGTTACATCCCTTCTTAATTAAATCTAATCATCGCAGTCTCGGGTTTTAGAGGCTCAAAAGGTTAGAGTTAAAAGTCCCGATACAGCGAACGTTGAAATGTTGATTTAAATCATGATTAAGGAAGACAAGCCAGCATAATCAATATTTAATGCAAATGATAATAATGCACAGTTTATGAGGTAATTTCAAATGTTCCTTGCACCAGATTGTGCCATGAACTGTCGAATTTTATGGCATTAATTAGAAATAAGGCGAAACGACAAAGTAAGGATATGGTTTTTATTGCGAAAATCTATATCTAAATATGATTGGACTGTTCTATTCATAAGGTCATTGATATGTTAAATGTTCGAAGATATAGATCTTTTGCTTCCTATTTTATTCATAAAGTTCATTTCTATCCCACATAGAGAAGTTTTTCTCAGTAAGCTAACTTATATATGTATACGCATTTTTATTGCAGAAGAGCTAAGTTACAATCCCCTGTCATGGCCCCGCGAAAAGCATCCAAGGCAAGCGCTGAGGTTTCAGCACAAGGTTTTGATAATGTTTCGGATACTTCACCTCGGAGCGTTGATTCAGTGTGAACCTAGTCATACATCTTAGAGGTTTTGCAACCAGATGTGGTGAATTGTTCGGATGATTCCAATGACAATGAGAAGGAGGACATGACTACCAAATACAAGATAGTTGTCTAGGAAGAGATGCACAAAGTAGCGGCCAGGCCACACCTTCTTCCTTACTATGACATGATCCGATGGGCGCTAGATCATGTAGAAATCCCTACCAGAACCATCATCAGCGAGCAGAAGGTCATTGTTGGGACCTTTAGACCAGAAAACTTACAGGCGATGTACAAGTTACCACCCACGTCAGACTTCACATATAATGCAGAGTTTCTAGAGGGTTTTAAATAGAAGGAATGCGAGCAATATGAAAATTTTTTATCTGATTTGATCAAGGATTGGGTCTCACACCTAGTGAAGTTCAGGGAAGAAAGTAGTCGGATTTATTCCATATCTTCTTTGGAACCACAGTTCAAATACATAGTGAAGATGACCTGTAGATTGTACGGGAGGGAAGACACCATGCATTTTTTCCTCCCATGGGTGCCCTTGATATACTCAGTAGCAGAAGGCTCTTCTTTCGATTGGGCCAAAATGTTATTAGATAGCCTGACCAGTCAGATTATAGAATATTAGACGTAGAAAGAGAGTGGGAAAGTTGCTTCATTTTTTATGTCCGCATATCTCATGGACGCAGTATGTTCCATGACACCTTTTCCCTTGATGAATTGGAGCTGGGCTCCATCGGATGTTGAGCCAGTCCATGTATACCATTCTAAGATTTGGGAGGACACAGCTTCGGATTTCGTATATGAAATATTCAATTGGGTAATGGTACTGATGCATGTTGCCATCTTCGGTAATCTGTCACCCAAGATATTGGATAACATCATGACAAATTTAAGCAGAGTGGCCAATTGGTACATGGAGAAAGAATTTTCATACATCAGGGTTTTCGGCACTTCCATCCCTTCGCATGCTTTACCCTTACTTATACCCGACAGGCTGGCTTGTCACGAGATCGCCAAGAAAACCATAATCAGTAGTATAAGTAAAGAACTAAGAGGGTTTTCAAAAAAGGTATGGCCACCTTTTCCTATTCATTTAAACACCTATTCATTATTAGACTTCGAGCATGCAAAGGCCGAGGCAACAGCCCTAGAAGATATAAATTTGGTTCACATCGAATTCAAGAAACAAAATCCACACAGAGTCATGAGTAATCATTTGGCGAGCTGTGGCCTTAAAAGATTTGAGCACGAGAATTCTCCTCATGATGATATTTTCCGAGGCACGGAATCTTATGACGAGGTTTTGGCTCGAATACAAGTCCTGTTGCCCAAAGAGAGGGCCGATGTTGTCAGATTCCAAGAGCATAGGTGGATTTGCCTTCCTGCATTATTACGGGGTGAAAATCTGACAGTAGCAGAGGAGCAACAAACAAAAGCCGAAGGCTCTAAAGGTTCAGCACCCAACCAAGAAGAACAACAGGATAAAGAAGAGCAAGCTGGCGGCCTGAAACAGGAAGCCGAGGCTTCTGGTCCTCCAAGTTAGCCAACTTTGGTCATTACTCTTGGGAAATATTCTAAACAGGTCAGCAATCCCATCGCCTCCATTACCCCCCTATAGTCTACACAGGAAATCCCGGACGGAGGTTGGATTTTGGGTTAAAAATTGACACCTATATCAGTAGAAGAACTACCTTTGAATGAATTCTTCTTTGATAAGAAGAGGAAAGTGGTGGTGAGACAATAACTCTACCAAGAGGCAGGTACTGTCTCTAAGAAATTTAAAATTTTAACTGATGGGAGAAATATGAAGAAAGTAGAATTCACGACACAAATAGCAGGAATTCATTTGATCAAAACACTAGAGGCTAAACTAGCTACAACAGAGGATGCTGCTAAAGATCAAGCAAGTGTGACTTTAGAGAAAGAAAGAATAGAAGATCAAAAAGAAATCGAGTGACTTAAAGTCGATCTCGAACAGACACAGTTCAAGGTTTAGAGGAGTCAGACTCAGATAAGCCAGCAGGTAGAATTGATAGACCAACTTTGGGCCAAACTAGAATTCGCCGAAAGCCAGGTAATCGATATCGGGATATTCCAATCCCAGGCAATAGAGATCAGAAAAAGGTTATCGGCGATGCAACAAGGTCTTATTGTTAAATTAGAAACAATTCAAAGCAGCTTCCAACTCATTGATCAGGTGTTGGAAAACCTCTCTCTTAAAGAAAGGGATGTCGGAGTAGCTCGGGTAGCATTCCAGGACGCTATTATAGCCACAATGAGAAGGGAAACAAGCAATAGTTCTAGTTTTCCCATCACAAAGTAGACCAAGGGTAATATCTTGTTGAAAGAATGGGAGCAAAATATATCCGAAGGCAAACAACAAGCTATGAAGCTAAGGAAATCTTACGAAGAAATTTTTGGTTTGTTAAGTGATATTTGTTTGGGTTCCGATGGTGAAAGTGGCATGGAGATACTGGTTCAAATCAATACAGCTAAATATATGCTAAGTATCAAGGAAAATGAAGAAAGAGAATTAGACGAAATATCACAAATAACTCAAACAGACATAGTGCAAACAGACAAATGGCTAATTAAACCGAGTATACTGTTATGCTCTATCAATGCCAAAGATCAACAGGTGGAAGGAAAGATGTCGCTATTGATGAAATACTACTATATTTTTGAGGCAAATAATCAAGTAGAGCCATCTAATTTGATATCACAGCTGATGGAGAAGTGCGTTATTTGCAAGGAGCATGCGAAGAGACAAGTTTCGGGTACCAGATGAGAATAGAGATAAAGAAACGAAATGTTTCGACTCCTTTGATTGTAACCAAAAACCTCTGGAACTATTGAGATGCCAGCGCATAAAAATTTGTATAAATATACATTTTGAAGAAAGAAAAACGAGCTGGACCTTTTTTATTATTTGTAATAGAGACTGTCTCTTTTCGAGAATTAATACAAAGTAATCCGGAGATTCCTAATTCCGTCACTACTGTGTTATGAGTTTGTTCTCTTTGTTATTTCATATTCATTCTTATTTCACTTATATACATCTAATGAAGGTTGCATTGCAATTTAGTAAAACTTCTACTGCAGTGATTAATATTTAGCTATCTATTGTTTACAGTTTTTCCTCTGTATCGGCTACTAGCAGGTACAAGACCTGTGAATTTTTAGGTTGTCATATTTTATGCTTCATCGGATCATTTCTTATCTTATTTTCTTCTTCTGTTTACAGAGTAAGATTGTCCCTTGATAGGAGCCTTGTTCTATAGACAGTTTAATGTTTTTCCCATAATTCATACACCATTTATTTCAAATATAATGTAGTTACAGAAAAGGGCCTTTGGTTTGCATTGNATCGGATCATTTCTTATCTTATTTTCTTCTTCTGTTTACAGAGTAAGATTGTCCCTTGATAGGAGCCTTGTTCTATAGACAGTTTAATGTTTTTCCCATAATTCATACACCATTTATTTCAAATATAATGTAGTTACAGAAAAGGGCCTTTGGTTTGCATTTTTCTCTTGATATTGATTACTAAAGTTCTCTTATATAAAATCAAATTGATACAACATAAAAACTTTCGGATTTCTTTAATTTTTTTTGTTCCTCTATGACTGTCCCTATTGTAAGACAACCCAATATTCAACCCGGCTTGACATATCAAACCCATATCGCTTTAAATCTATTTGATGCCATACTTAAAATGGCTAACACTCGTGCATAACTTGAACGTTCATGGGCTACAATTGAAAGGGATATAAACATACAGGAACAGTTGGAAGCAAGACAACAACAACCTAGAAATCAACTCTAGCTTCCTTTCTCGAAGGTATACCCTCCTCCCTTTTTACATCTTACTAACTTTCGGATGAAATTGTACTTTTTAAAGCCTTAAGTACAGACTTTGGAACAACAACTCACAAGGCTTGACTAGGATCACAGAGGTTGTACGTTTCCCCTGAATTTTGCACTAGTTTGTCTATGCTCACAGAGGTTGTACGGTCCCCCTGAATTTTGCACTAGAATGCATATGCTCACAAAGGTTGTACGTTCCCCTTGACTTTTTCATTAGACTCACATAGCATCTCGTTCATCCTGACTTTTTTTTTGAATCACAGAGGTTGTATGTTCCCCATGGATTTTGTTAATACCTCACAAGACTGGTTGATTCTCCAAATCTCTCTGGCTATCCATAGGGTGGCCCATATGGCCTCTCATTGGAGAATGATTGTCGATGCTACCAAATTTCACAAAGGGTACGTTGTACTTTGTTCTCTACTATAATGAAGATCATGACTTCAGACTGATTGTTTATACTGATTCAGATTGGGAAGGAATTGTTTCTGATAGAAAGAGAACTTCATGATATTGTTTGAGTCTGGGATTAGCCATGAATTCATGGTTGATTAGGAAGTAATCCAGTATTTCTCTCAACAAGATAGAAGAAAAATACATTGTTGCATGTTCGTCCAGTTGTGAAGCCATATGGATTCGAAAGTTCTTGACGGGTCTATTTGATCTTGAGATGGAAGGAACCATGATTCTATGTGATAACCAAAGTTGCATAAATATCACGAAGAACTGTTTGTTTCATGATAACTTCAAGCAAATAGAAATCCGGTATCATTACATTCACAATATGGTGCAGAGGGCAAGTATAAATATCCAATATGTTGGAACAAATGAGAAAGTTATAGATGTGTTGACCAAGCCTTTGTTTCGTATAAAAAGTTTGAATACTTTCGAGACAAGCTTGGTATAGTACGAAAGGACCTCCCTCAAAAGCGGGAGTGGTGCTGATGATACTATGGTATCCTAAATAATATTGGGTAGCATAGTTAGGATTTTATATCCTAGGGGGCTGATCATACTTGGACAGATATCGAAGGTCTGGTAAGGACGGTCTCTCATAGTACCTGTGCATGTATATTCAAGCTATGGTCAGCAATGGTATCTCCATTAGGATTTTTATAATCCTAGGGAATATTATGATTCCTAGGAAGATCTCGAAGGTCCAGTAAGGACGGTCTGTCAGAGTACCACGTGGTAACTCCATTAGGATTTTATATCCTAGGAAATTTTATGATTCCTGGGCATATCCCTAGGAATTGTCAGAGTACCAGAAATTGTCGTTACACCTACCTCATTCTATTTATGTATGATGATGATGTTTTTATCTCCATCCTCGTGTTGTTATGATTTTTTTTCTCTAGCCTTGTGTTGTGATGATGTTGTTTCTCCTGCCTTGTTTTGTTGATGATGTTGTTGTTCCATCCTTGTGTTGTTGATGATGATGTATTAGCCTAGTGTTGTTAATGTTGTTGTTATATCTTTTATGTTAATTGATGTTGATGTTTCAGGTTCTAGCTCTATTTTGTGAACGATGATGATGATGATGATATTTAAGCTCCATGTTGTGAATAATGATGATGATGTTATTCCATATCCAACTTGTGAATGACGACGATGATGATACTCCAATTTCATGCTCTGAAAGATGATTTTATTGATGATGAGAACAACTTCTGATGATTTCTAGATATTCCATTTAGTGTTCCATATGTTGTTGATGTTGTTGCCCTCTCTCTCTCTCTCTTGATGATGTTGTATAATACCCTTATTGTTAAGGGGGAGTGTTGAAATATTGTAACTATGAAGTATATTCTACTTATTATTGAGTTATTATCTTATAGATCAATTCCCTTTTGTGGTTGATCATGTTGGGACTTATGTATGACCAAATCCATTTTTGTGGATTGGTCAAACCATAATTAAATGATGTTATTTGAGAAGTTGGCCCCCAGGGATAATTAAAGTGGCTTTAGCCACTAGTTGGAGAAGTCAACCATGCCTAATGAAGAGACACCACCCTAGTGCTCATCAACTAGTATAAATAAGAGAGGGTAGCACCTCATTCACTCACTCATTCAAGTCACTCATCTAGTGTGCAAGTTTGAAGGAAACTACAGTTTCTGAAAGAAGAAGAGAGAGAGGCGCATTGTTCAGTCTTGGATATTCTCTTGTGTTTGGTTTATTATCTTGGCATTGTATTGGAAATCTATATTAAGGAAGTTTTTGCTGGTTTTTCTCCCCCATGAGGTTTTCCCAGGATAAATAATGTGTACCTTGTGATTGTGTATCTTTTAGTGATCTTTCTTATACTATTATTTTCTAGTAAATTGAAAAGAGCTTAATAGCAGCTCTAAATTTAACAAAATAGAGAAATATAAAGAGAGAAATACGGGGAGAGTGTAGGAGAGAGGGGGAGGGGGATATAGTGAGAGTGAGACTAACAATAGTGAGAGAGAGAAAGAGGTGGTAGATGTATGAGAGAAAGAGAGGAGAGATAAAGGGAGGGAGGGGGAGAGACAGAGGGAGGATAGGGGTTGGAAAATGAGTGTTTAAGTGTGTGTGAGGGAGGGAGAGAGATACAAAGAGAGAGGGTAGAGAGAGAGTGAGAGGAAGGGGGGATACATAGTGGCGAGGGGTGAATGTATGAGAGAAAGAGACGAGAGATAGTGTGAGGAAGGGGGAGAGA
>JASDQU010502983.1:12010-52027 GCA_032191745.1 Picea mariana | reverse complement strand
CTAGACAATATTTCTTCTGTTGTATCTCCCAAGTTTAGCCCGTCTGGGTATGAAACTTTATTTTATGTAGTTATCTGATATTTCTTCTTTGCAATGCCATAGGTCTGATCAAAATTGGATGTGCCAAGTAGAATTTACGGTAACTTCCCCACAACTTGCCAATTTTTGTCCTTTCTAGGAGATCTCACTTGTATAGCGTTCCCCGGATAAAATAATCAATATAAATTCTAAAACTTGTAAAAATACTACAGACTGTCCACGATCCAGTGAAACTAATCCCATTCAATTTGGATACTCTAGAAAGAAGTTATGATTGTTTTACCTGGAACACCTTCTTAAGACTAGTCAGATACCCTATCTTACACAGGGTGTATGTACAAATTTAAGATGATCCGGAAGCTAAACCTTTTACCAAATATACCTTACTAATTTCTATGAATAGCCTCTAGATTTCAGTGTTTGAAACATTAGAGAAATTATTTTATAGCGAAAATTCCGCAATGACTCAGTTTAGGATGATTCCAGAACTCTATCTTGTACAGGTTGTATCTCTGAAAGTATAAGGCCTCAGGAGATAAAATGTGAACCCAACATACATTGATCCATATACTAAATATTATCCAAGTCGTTCCTTTTGAAACACCGTAGAAAAAAATTTATAGCGAAAATTCCAAGGTGTCTCAGATGTAGCTGCGAAACCCCAAGACCTTGAGCTCTGAAACCATATGTTAAGAACCAAATATCAATATAGCATAGAAAAACCTCAGAAAAAGTATTCAACGCCTTGAAAAAGAGATATTTCAGATAATAAGCCTCTTCGAGGGGGAAACCTCTTTTTACCCCACTTAAATGTTCAAGTACAAGATGATTCAAAATGAAAATGTCTCCTTGGTATATATAGGAGACTAGGAGGTATAATTACAACTAATGGACTAAATATGACATAAATAAAATAACATTAATAATTTCCCCAATTAAGGGATAATGAGCCAATATTAGGGCTTAACAGATAACCTCCATGGTAACAAGACAACATCAATTTGACACATGCATTTACCTCCTGGTGTCGTCCGAAGTGAAGAATATTCATAACAGTCAGCAGGGTGGACTATGTGAGGTTATGGGTCCATGACTGAGGGATGATCTTCAAATTCTTCCCTTTAGTTTTAGTCAAGTTCTTATGCGGGGCTAACATGTTGTCGACTTTGCGATCTCCTAGGTTGAATTCACTAAACTTCAACGCTGCAATATTATCTTGGTCTGCATGAACTGTGCATATCCCCTTCAGGAGGTACGAAGTGACCAAGGTGTACTCAAAATATATAGGCACATTGTTTTGGTTTACAACACTGCTCAAAAGTGGTATATAAGTAGATAATATGCTCAGAATCAACTTAGCATTCATGAGATCATCCCTGTTCTTAGTTCGTTTCTCATATGATGGTCAGGATGGTCTGACTCGAGCAGTTGATGGAGAGGCTGGAAGTCCTCTTATGGATGATGCTTGTACACCTGTGGATAATCCTTTCTCTGACATGACTCTTTCAGTCATCAAGTCGATCAAAACTTCCTCAACAACTCTTTCTATAATGCTCAACTTGTCCGACATACATGCACGGGGTTAATAATCTCAGGTTTGGGAGGGGTATCTTAGACACAGTAATGAGAGAGAGAGCAGAAGCACAATGATCACAGTATAAACTCAATGTAGTTTGTGGGCTCAAATTCTCAATTGGAAAAAGTGTTCTCGGTGCGTGGCGTGGTGGGATAAATAGGTAACTCGACATCAAGTCGCTTGCAACGGGTATGAGGTCTTCATTAACTAGGTTTTGTCCATTATGGCATGGTCTTAACGATCGGATGGCGACATGGCTGGTCATAAATGGTTTTCTATCCATATGGAGCATTGATCTAATGGTTATAACATTCCCCAACAGCTATATTTCTTCGCCATGGCGAAGTGCCATGTGTCGTTGTTATGATGTCCCAACAAAGATCTAATTTTGAAAATTTTCCTTCGGTGAGGTTCCCTCTGGGACTTTCTGTAACTTTTCGATATTATCCCTCCTCTTAATTATCTTTCTAGCCTTCTTTCGAGTGAGTTTTGTCTCAATATGCCTTTTTCCATTCTGATTCTTATCTTCTCTTAACATAGTTACTTCGCGTTGTTAAAATTCTTTCTTAGGATTCAGGGATAGTACCTCTTCTTTGTCTAGGATAAGTACTTCAGTATTCTATTGGTCTTCTAATGTTCTTTCAGCTTCGACATCTTAGTATCTAGTGTTAAATAGCTTCGATTTGTTATCTTGTTCTGCAATCAAGTGTGCGATCCTTCTAGTCATGAATTATTTTAACTCCTGCTTCTGTTTTTCTAACATGGCTTCTTCTTCTTTCCTTATGGCCTGGTCTCTTTCAATCCAAGGGTTGGATGGTAAGATGGTAAATGGGGTGCTATCTTCAATAAATTTAATAACCTCAAAATATTCTTTTGTTAAAGTTCCATTAACGTTCATAGGTATGCGAGCAAGCCTCCCACATAGGTTTATCATCTTTCCTATGAATAGTCATATTCCTCCTAATGAAGGAATCATAGCAGTCTTCCCTATGGCTTCCCAAGTTTTTTCTATCATGATATTCACCTGTGTTTCTTCATTCAGAACACAGTTAATGTCGAAGTTTCCTATTCTTGTTTCGATGCATTCTTTTTCTTTGAATATCCATGATAAGCTGATATATCGGTGGTCATTCAGGGTTTCTTTCATCTATAACAATACTTTCTATGATTCCTTTTGGGATTCTACTATAGTCTCTCGATATGCCTTAGGGTTTTCTTTATTCAAATTCATTTCTTCCATTATAGCAATCATTCTAGGGAAATCCAACACTTCATGGTCCATAGCTTTGCAACAAAGACAACTAGGTCTTCTTCCAGGGAATTCCTTAGCAATATGTCCTGGTCTTCTACAACTATAACAGAGGGTTAAACCTCTCTTTATTTTAAATGATCCCCAACTTCTCCTGTACTTCGCGCTGGGATCATAGGATCTAACCTGAAACAAATTCTTTCTAGGATCCTGCATCCATTTGTTAGTCCAAACATTTTTTCTATGCATAGGTATAATATATCTTTCACTATTATTATCAGATATACTCATATCAAGACTGCTTTCATCTATTAGTGCCCTAGTTTCCAATCTAGGATATAACCTATCAAACATATCTAGATCCATACTTTAAAAACAAAAATTTCCACTTATCTTACTTTTACAGAGCACAAAGCTTCCAGATCTAAAAATTTTCACTATTCTTACCTTTATCAGATCATAGAGCTTGTATATATTACCTATTTTAATCATAAATTCTCACTTTTACCTTTCTTAGAGCACAAAAGCTTTCAGATCTTGCTTCTCTCCTTCAGATCCGAATTCTTTTCTTCAGACCAGGCTTCTTTCTTTTATCACGGATCTTTATAAATCAAGTAGAATATTGTGCACTAGAGTGACAAATCTATGCACAGAGCTTTCACAACTTCAGGATGAATCTTTGCACAAAGCTCCTTCTTTCTCAGTTCCTAGCAATCACAGTTTTAGGTCCCAACAACGAAATGATTTGTTGGCACAGGGGTATACCCAGGGTTCAACACTACGACAACACACCAAAAAAACCCTAACTACTGACCCTTTTGGCAACACCTGTGAAGCATATGAAGTCTCACCCGAGGTAGAGGCAGGGGTGGTTGCAGGACTCAAGTGTCTGCAACCTCAGCTAGGACACAAATATGTGATTATAATACTTAACAGAGCAATTAACATCAATAGTTCATCAATATTCTACCAATAACTACTTTGCAAATAGAATAGAGCATCGCAATTCACACTGATCTAATGTCATTAAGAACTTAGCACAAACGGATGGATTAGATCTTAGTAGAAGCAAGCACTAAGCACATTCATAGAAGTCAGATTTAACATTCTTACACATCATTAGCAGAAAGCATGACCACATTTATCTATCTCTATCAAAGAACTTAGCAAGAGAGTCATAACGCATTAAGACAAGCACAAAGCATATCAACACAATATTTACGTGGTTCACCCCCACCCTAGGGATACATCCACCAACTTTTCTTCTTTATTGTCTTCAGTCAATCGGTTACAAGAACAGAGCCTCAAAACCCTTACTCCGCACAGGACAGAAGAACTGTGCAGTTTGCTAGATCCTTCTTCCTTGCATTCCAACACTAAGCCTTTCACAATCTTGCTACAATGACTTGCACTTAGCTCTACAAGTGTCACACAGTCATGCACAAAGCACTTACATAATCTACTTTCACTTAGCATACATTCACATCACATAGATGCACCACCCTTCCTTCTATCTATCCTAAGCATCTATTTATACATATAAAATAGGCCTAAACATGGGTAAACCCATGGGCTGACATCCCAATCTCGTTACATATTCCCATATCCCAAAAAGGACCCAAAAATGGGTTGAGATCCCCCGATCTCTATTTCGTCTTGGGCTACACCTTCGACAGGCTATTGAAGTTCCAAAATAGCTCAAACTTGACCAAGGATCTCCCAAAACTTGGTAAAGGGCCAACAAAACTCTTGGTAACATATTTTATTTTGAATTGATAAACTGCTCCAAGTGGCCATGTTGGTCGGGGCCATGGATCTTTCTCTAAATGGGTTTTACCATGTAAGCAAATCAGTGTGTCGATCTTTGATCTGGTTGTGTGAGTAGTTACTAAAGTTTTCTTCCTCTATTGGAATACATGTGTTGTCAAACATGGTATCAGAGTGCATTTGAAGACTCACTCTCATTGTAAATAAATATCTTGAAGTCATGTTTCCACATCTTTGGATTTTTCTATTTCCATACATTTATGGGATAAGAGGACCATTCGATTACGTCCAGAGAATTTGCTTGATCTAGAAATGATTTTCATTTCACTTGAAAAGATTTATGTTTTCCCAATATACGACCATTTCAGTCAAATTCATAGATATAAACCTTGAATACGCCCTTTTAAAATTTTATAGAGATAATTTTTCGGTTTTCGGTTTTTTATTCCTGGGCTTCTACTCTTCTCGATCTACATGTGCTATTTTACCTACTCTTTTTGCGATCTCAACAAATCAGAAATAGACGGGAAAGGATTTTCCTATCTGTGTATTCTCTTTTCCATGCACTCTATGCAATCTCGGTAAAGAAAAAACATAGGGAAAATTTGCATTTTCTAGGTAAGCTAATCAATATCTAACCCTTGTGGTTGTCGAGAAGAGAATTATTTTTTGTGTGTGAATGCATGGAAAAAATAGTTATTGAGCACACACTACAAGGCCATCTTGAACAACAACAACAACAACACCCCCAATCCTCCTTGAGATTATAATGTGTTTTGTACTAGCTCACTTGGTTAAAAGTTGTCTTATTTAGTAAGAGATCTTGAGTTCAAGTCTTTTTTTTGTTACTTTTTGAAAAAAATCATACATTAATTTTAAAGTGTATTTCACTTAAATTATAAAATTGAATCACTATAAAGTAGATTAAATATTTCTTTTTTAGTTACTTTTTGCATGCAACTTTAATTTACAATGTAACTTCATTGTAAAATTGATTCTTGTTTATTCTATAAACGTGGGTTACTTCACAAGAAAATTATTTGTAAAAGTGAGGGTACTAGAAGGAGGAGTATCACCACATGAACCAACTTCTACTTTCCATGTGGATCTTTGGTTACCGTTTATGCCATTTTTCAAAGTGGCATAATTTTCACATCCAAAGTCTGTTTTCAGTGCCTTTTTTTTAAACAACCTAATTTTTCATGACCTTTCCATCCAAACCATCAATTTCAGCCTTTAAATCCATATTATTTTCATATTTTAATATGGCCTCTCCCAATGATATTTTTCTTACCAGTAATAACTACTTCTCTTGGAAATCCCATATAGAGGATGTATTAAGAAGTAAAGGATTGTACTGGATTACCTTAGGAAAAGAACAAGAACCTAATTATGATGAAAAATATGTCAAATGGGATAGTATGAATGATGAAGCACGTGGACTAATACAAATTTTCATCTCTCATGATTTAAGGTTTCAGTTCCAAGGAATTGATAGCCCGGATAAAGCTTGGGAAAAGTTTGAATCCTTGTTTGGTAAACACAATATTATTTGAGCCCACTAGTTCAAAAATCAGTTAATAAATTTAATTCCAAATGATTTTCCTTGCATTGAATATTTCTTATCTAAGTTCAAATTACTTAGACTTTTATTTATAGAGTTCCAACTAGATCTGAAGGAAGATCGATGCACATATGCTATTCTTTCTAAGCTTGGTAGTGCATATTTTTTTTTTGTATCTACATTTCATGCCACTATAGAAACTCTAGGCAGTGGTCATAAAAAACCGTCTCTTGAGTCTTTTTGTGATGCTCTGATTCAAGAGAAATATAAGCTTGTGAAAATTGGATTGATTAGCACTATAGATTCATCCAACAAAGCCTTAGTGGCCCCCAAAAAAGATAAATACAAGAATCCCAAGAAGCAACATCCCCGCCACAAAAACAAGCAAAAAAAGGGTCCCAAATACTCTCGTCCAACCTTCGCTCCTAATGGTGACAAAGGAGTAAAATATAAAACTAAGAAGACTAACAAACATTGCAATTTTTGTGGGAAAGATGGTCATGTGGAGTCTAAATGTTTTAAAAATATGTAAGAATTAGAAGCAACAATGAATAATCACAACATCAATATTGATTCTTCTTCTTCTTCTTCTTATTCTCATGGACATGCACTTTCTTCTTCTAGTTTCCCCTTCAATACAACTTCTTCTGCTTCTTATGATGAGTGGTTTATTGATTCTAGAGAACCTTATCACATGGATAAGGATAAATCCATGTTTTCTACTCTTAATGAATGTAACACCAAGAGAATATTTATTGGTGAGGATATATCTCTTGGCGTTGTAGGGTCTATAACAGTTTAGGTAGATAATGGTCATTTCAATGATGATCTGATCCAAGTCTTTTGTGCAACCTTCTAGCAGTGTATCAGATCACTCATTCAGGTCAAGGGAAAACCATAGAGTTTTCACCTCACCAATTTGTAACTAAGGATTTAAAAGATCATATGCATGTATTCACAACTAGAATTCTTGATGATATTACCAGGTTGTACAAGTTTGACAACTTTGGCTCATCATCTTTTCCACCAATTTTTGTTCCTCATAGTGATGAATTGAGAAAAATTTGGCATGAGACGTTTGGTCATCTAAACTATCGTTCATTGCAACAACTATGTAATCAACATATGTTGACTTGTCTTCCTATTGTTCTTGCAGAGATGGTGTTTGTGTTGGTTGTGTTCTCAGTGCACATCATCGGGACAATTTTGACAAATGTTCCTCTTGGCATGCCTCAACTCCTTTGCATCTTGTTCACAATGACTTGTGTGGTCCACTTTCTTCTCCTTATTTTTATGGGTGAAAGTAGTTCTTAAATTTCATTGATTGTTTCTTCAGATGCACTTGAGTTTACATTTTAAAACTTAAGAGAGGATTGCTTGACAAGTTTTTGGCCTACAAGGGCCTTGTAGAAAAACAATTTGGACATCAAATTCAAAGGTCAAGAACATATAATGGAGGCAAATATGTGAACAAAATTTTTACAAATCATTTCACTACATACAATATCCAAATACAACACACTGTTCCATATGCACCAAAATAAAATGGTGTTATTGAGAGAAAGAATCACATATTAAAATACATTGCTAATTGTATGATCCAATCTAAGGAATTAAGTCTTAATTATTGTGCGGAAGCCATTAACTTTGCAAATTAAATAGTAAATTTCAATCCCACAAAGGCTATAAAAAATATAACACTGGAAGAAACATGGAACAAAATCAATATTGATGTAAGCCACTTCCTTGTATTTGGTAGTGTAGCACATGCTCACATTCTCGGTGAGAAAATGAAAGCTTTACAACCTAAAAGTGAGAAGTGTATTTTTATTGGATATTCTGAATATTTCAAAGGTTACATACTTATTCAACCTCATTCTAATGAAATTGTTATTATCAGATATGTTAATTTTGATGAAAATATCATGGTCGACGAGCCTAATTTGGCGTTTTTGTCTCCTTCAGCCTGCGATCCATCTTCATGTTGGTTGTGGAGCCTGATTATCTTCCTAATTCAGAGGTCTTTTACTTTCAGCCATGTTTATACCCCATGAATTATTTACACCCCAGAAGTATGTACACTCTTCCATGCGAGGGAGTGTAGAGGGGGGGTACCCCCTCTGCGGGGTCCGGGGGGGCTATCCCCCTGGCTGGGGGAAAGAGAGCCCCTAGCATGGGTTTGGGGCGAAGCCCTCGAAGGAAAAATTGCCTTGTAAATGTATATTGTAATTTCATTGTAAATCTGGACCGTTCATTTAAAGGTCGCAGATCTAATAGTAGAGATTATGCTAGGGTTTTTTTCCCTAGAAGGCAACCCTCTTTTATGAGGGAAATGTATTGCGACTATGGTTGATGGTGAATATTGTACTCTGAGATAGGATACTGTGAGAGAAAGAAGAGGAAGTTACAGTGGGTTTGTTGTAGGTTGTATCCCTTCATATGATGGATAATAATAAAGGAATGACCTAACAATTTCTCTGGTGGACGTAACCCACACTGGGTGAACCACATAAATCTGTGTCTCTATTGTATTGTGTATATTCTGTGTTTTGTTTCCGCATTTGTTTTATTTTATTGCTCCACGGTCCTGTTTTTCTAACACTTCGATGTTTTTACCATATTATATTCCTATTCTAGTTTCTTCTTCATATGATGATGTTAGTGAGGATGAAAATCCACCTCTTCCTACTCACCTTCCTATGGATGAGTCCATTGAACATGAATCTACACCAACACCACCACTTTCTAGATGGGTCCATTCAACACGAGAAGTAGTCGATGATCCTTCAGATCACCATTAGACATGTTCACAGTTCCATCAAGCCTCTTCTTTTTTGACTCAAGTTTTGTTAGAATATTTATACACTTAGGATTTAGTTAAGATCTACTTGGTCTAATGCGTCATTAGGTAAAAGTGTGTTTCCTTAGTATACATTAGTATGCATTTGTAATTAGGAAATCCGATGGTCATGATATGTTCCTGCCATAGAGTGATACAATGGTTCATGTTCTCCTTGATCTTAAAGGCTACATTGACCTATGGCTTAGCACCCGATTGGTCCATGATATCTATTTAAAGAGCATGGAGGGTCATTTTCCTATGATCGATTGTGAGAAACACTCTTGTAAAATATCTCTGTAATATTTTCTTTTGCATGAATAAATTGCTCCAAGTGGTCATGTTGGTTGGGCCCGTGGATGTTTCCCCGTAGAGGTTTTACCATGTCAAAATATCGATATGTTAATATTTGATCTGGTTGTGTGAGTGGTTACTGAATGTGTTAATCATATTTTGGAATACTAGTTTTGTTGAACATGGTAACAGAGCATGTTTGAAGACCCTCTCTCTTTGTATATCGAGATCGTGAAGATGAGTTGCCTCATCTATGATTTCTACCATTTCATACATTTTTGGGTTGAAAGGATTGTTCCATTGTGTCTGGAGGGATATTTTCAGTTAGTATTTATTTTCGTTTCAATCGAAAAGGTTTCCTTTTTCCCAATATATGACTATTTTAGTCAGATCCAGAGGTATAAATTCTGAATATGCCCTTTTTAAATTTTTTATAGAGTGTTATTTTAGTTTTCTTTTTTTTGTTTCCTGGTTTCTACTCCTTTGGATTTGCATATGATCTTTTCCCTGTTCCTTATGTGATCTCAGCAAATTAGAAACATATCATAAAGGGTGCATTTTCCAGGTAAGCTAACTGAGATCTAACCATTGTTATCATTGAGAAGACAAAAAAAAATCTTGTGTGATTTTTTTTTTTTTTAGCATGCTCTCCAAGGCCATCTTAAACATGTTCTCCAAAGTCGTCTTCATCATGAACAAAAAAAATACTCCTTCTAAACAATACAATATGTTTTTGTAGCTCACTTGGTTAAAAATTGCCTTATTAAATAAGAGGTCTTGAGTTCAAGTCTCTTTTTTGTTACTTTTTTTGAAAAAGTTTGTGCATCCATTGTAAAGTGTATTTCACTTCAAGTATAAAAGTGAATCACTATAAGTAGCTTTAATATTTTATTTTAAAGTTATTTATTTTGCATGCAACTTTCTTTTATAATGTAAGTTCATTTTAAAAGTGATCCCCACTTCTTTTTATAAAAGTGGGTCACTTCATACAGAAACTTATTCGTAAAAGTGAGGTTATTTGGAGGGCTATCACCATGTGGACCAACTTCTACTTTCCACATGGCTCTTTGGTTACCGTTTATATTTTTTTTCAAAAGGGAATAATTTTCACATTCGAAGTCCATTTTTAGTGCCGACCTAGTGACAGTCACTGTATCTCCCGCAAAGTTCTCTTTTCACCTTTTCTTCCTTGTTCTTTGCTTCCTTCCATAACCAAGGGCCAACAGGCCCCCGACACTCACATGTGGCACTTTAGATTTGATCCTTCTGTTTTTCTTTGACTTTGGACTGCGTAGGGCAGCCTTGGTTTCTGCTTTATGCCTCCTCTCCCTCCTTGTGTAGATTATCTTTTCCTTGTCTAGTACCTAGTTTCAACTGAACCTGATACTTAGACCCTTTTTCTCATGCTTTTACTGAGAGTTGCAAGGAAGTTGGTTGTCATAGTACAACTTCAACCGACTCCCATTCACCAATCCTTCCTTATATTCTCCCTTCAATGTTTTTAGTTGTGCAACTCCTCCTTCTGTAACATAGGCGATCTCATATGGTCCAATCCAATGCATTCTGAACTTCCCTAGGTGTCTTATAAACTTATTGTTGTACATCAATACTAAATCACCTTGCTTGAGTGCCTTATTCTTGATTTTCCTGTCATGATATGCCTTCTCTCGTTCCTTCTGAACCTGTTGGTGGAATCCTGCAATGAATCTATCTTCTTCCAATTCAACCAACTGGGCGAGCCTTTCCTGAACAACACCAATGTCATCCATACCTATAAAAGAAGCAATTCTTAATCTTGGTACCAATTATTCCATCGGGACAACAACTTCGAGACCATAAACCACCTTGAAAGGAGTCTACATTATTAATTTCTTGCAAGTGGTTCGGTAGGCCCATAGTATTGCAGGTACTCTTAAGTACCAATCATCCTTATTCACAATGAAAATCTTCGTTAATGTTGTCTCCAAGATCTTATTGAATGATTCAATTGTTCCATTTGCTTGTGGATGGTAAGGTGTACTCTTCTGATGGTGGACTGCAAATTCTTCAGTCAGGGCTTCAACTGTCTTATTGATAAAATGTGTGCCTTGATCACTCATAAGGATCTTGGGGCATCCAAACCTATTTATTATGTCATCAAATATAAAACATGCAGTTGTAGTTGCACTACATTCTTTAATTGCTCTGGCTTCGGCCCATCTAGTTAAGTAATTTGTCGCAGTAATGATATACCTTTCTCCTGTGCGTTTCCCTAGTGGGTTTATAGGTCCCACAAAGTCAATGGCCCACTTTTCAAATGCGTGTAGGGTCATATGTGGTGCTAATGGAATTTCATCTCATCTGGATGGTTTCCCAACTCTCTGGCACACATCACAGGCTCTAGCATAATTCTTAGCATCTCTGTGTAAGGTAGGCTACCAAAGGCCAGCTCTCAGGACCTTCTATGCAGTTTCTCTCCCTGTGTAGTGTCCTCCTGCGATTCCTTCATGAGCTTCTGCAAGGATCAATGGTCACTCTTTCTCTATAACACATCTTCTTAGTATCTCATCAGGTCCCAGTTTCTATAGCTGACCAACTATAAGTGAAAAGCCTGAAGCATGCACCACTAGTTGTTTCTTCCGGGGAATTGTATACTCACTAGGTGCCATTTATGTTGACAGGAACTGAACTATGTCTGCGAAGTGGTAATCAATATTTCTAATGGCAAGCAGTTGTGCATCTGACAGTGTATCCTCCAAACTGGTGGATTCTTCTCCATGTTCCAAACTCAACAAGTGGTTAGGGACCTTGTTCATTCTTCCTGGCTTAACTATGATCTCAAAATCATATTCTTGAAACAAAAAAAGCCATATTCATATTAAACCCCCCAACATTGGCTTGTTGACTAGATATTTCAGCACAGAGTGATCTGTAAACATTTTAAAGTGTCCTTCCAACAAGTAGTCATGGAATTTTTGCAACGCATACACCATGGCTAATCCTTCCCTCTCGGTAGTGGTGTAGTTGATCTCCGCTGTAAATAGCTTCCTTCAAGAAAAACCTAACGGATGGTCGATCTCCCCTTCTCCTGGTTGTGCTAATATTGCTCCCAATGCAATAGAAGACACATCAATGTGCACTTGAAACTCTTTGCTCCAATTTTGAAAAACCAGAATGGGAGCAGTGACCATATTTTGTTTCAGCGTGTCGAAGAACTATTGGCATTCATCTGTCCATCCAAACTGGAAATCCTTCTTTAATATCTTTTCCATCAATGCTATGATTTGGGCATAGGATTCAATGAATTTCCTGTAATAGCCAGTATGTCCTAGCGCAGTGCGCATTTGTTTGACTGAAGTAGGAGGTGGAAAATCAACTATAATTTCAATTTTAGATGGATCAACCAACAATCCCTACTTGCATACAATATGGCCTAATAACACTCCAAATGGTGAGAAGAAGATGCACTTCTTTAGATTCAAATAAATTTGACACTGCCTACATTTATCCAACATTAGCCTTAGACATTCAATATGATTTTTCCATAAAATAAACACAGTCGAGTCATCAAAATAAGCTTCTAAAACTTTATGCAAAAATTCTTTGAACGCTTCGACCACCACCCTAGAAAACATGGCTAGGGCATTATTCAGTCTGAATGGCATCACTGTGTATTGGTAGGATCCCCATTATGTGGAAAACATGGTCTTGTGGTGGTTCTCCTTGGCAATCCGGATTTGATGGTATCCTAAAAATCCATCTGTAAAAGAATATACTTCTTGGCCTCCCACATTGTCTAATACTTCATCAGTGAATGGTGTAGGGAAAGGGTCATGCAGACAAGCATCATTCAACTTCTTGAGGTCCACACATATCCTGATTTCACCTGTCTTCTTGTCTTGTACCACCATAGGGCTGATCCACTCTGATTCTTTGACAGGTTCAATAATCCTTGCTTCCAACATTCTTTCAAGCTCAATCCTCACTTTTTCCTTGTATTTCGGGTTCAAACTGTAGGGTCTTTGCTTGACTGGCTTCACACCTGGTTTGAAAGGGATCTTCATTTCTCCCATAGGACCTTTGATACCCTTCATATCAGTGAACTTGGTTGGAAAAAAGTCCTGATATTCGTGCAGTAACTCTGTAATCTTGTCAATGGTAGTAGCATCCCAATAATCTCCGACATTGGCAAGATTCGGTGTCTCCTTTGTCCCAATGTTGACTTTTTTAATCTTGATTGTTTGACCAATAAATGGTAGCTCAACTTCTAGTCCTTCCACATTTCTTTGGCATTCTGTTTCAGTAATGTTTACCTTCCTGGGATCATCATCGTCATCGACATTGATGTTGTAGCAACTCCGCAATTTCTGTAAAGGCACAGTCCATTCGTCCTCTTCTTGTTCCATAGGGAGGCTAGATGATTCCTTGGATACCTTCTTTCTCACAATCTGTAATGCTTGATCTACTGAAGGATATTCACTTTCAAATAAAAAGTGGTTACAAAGTTCTGAATCATACCTTCCCAATCTGTAGTGACAAGGCGCAACCTCGCTTGAAGGTACCAATTGATAGGGGTCATGCCCAGTGTGTTAATAAATCTTTGCACCCATTTTTCTCAAGGAATGTCACTCCATGCCTCTTCACAGCTTTTCATGTGGTCCTTTGGGCAACTTTGAATGGTATATCTTACTTCACAACTTATTGCTTGTGCTGAAAACCATGTTGTCATCAAGGTTCCACATTGTGTCCAGTCTGTGATGTTGCTTTAATGTGTCCACCACCATCTTGCTGGTGTGGCTTTTAGGCCCTCATCCATTGCCAACAATATTTTTTGTATTGGTACATTTGTTTCAAAATCTGATAGGAAGGCTTCTAAATGATTCAGACCATCAAATGTGGGTATGTTACTCATTGTTGTGCCGATTCAACGAACTTCTTTGGTTAATCTAGCACATCTTTTGGTAGATACTTCATACATATGGTTCTGCCAGTTTTCTAGTGCTTTTACTGAATCTGATGAACACACATTGTCACTTCGCCAACCCATATTCCCATCGACTGTAGGGTTCATGTAATCTTGTTGTCTGGCTGTTAGTTTGTAGATGTTTTCCAATTCAGATACATGATCTTCTTCTCTGATGGGCTCTATGTATTGCGAACCTTCATATGGATCTAAGGGTGCAATGAACCTAAGGCCATCTCTTTCAAATGTCATACATTTTTTCTTCAAATCAACAACAATGGAATTGTTGAAGGCCTAATCGATTCCTAGTAATGCAGGGTAAGGGCAGCTATCATCAACAATTTCAATTACCTCAAAATCTGCAAAGGTTCTCACTCTGTCGATGTCCATAGGGACATGCTCCAATCATCCGAATGGGCTGTCATCTTGCTGATTAGCCATCCTAAGTCTAATAGGGGAATAGATCAACCTCATTTTTTCCATTAGTGCCCAAGTTTGATTCGTCATGACATTGACCTTTGACCCTAAGTCGAGGACCACATAGTCTATATCATACTCTCCTATTTGAGCATTCAAATGTAATTCTTTATTTGCCCTTCTCTTCTTACCAATTTTGTGTACATCCCTATTCATTAAGGGGTCTATCTTCCCTAGCTCATACTTCTTGATTAATTTATGCAGTTCTTGCATAGAGTTCTCATCCTGAACTAACTTAAGACAGGTGTATAAGAAATTGGTGAGCTTACTTACCTCTTTTCCTTGCTTCCGAAAAACTGACTGATCAAATGCCTGAGGCATCCCATACTATATTATTTCTAGTCATGTTTTTGATGAAGACCCTTGGTCTCTCTTGAACTCTTGCCTTGCTTCCTCGAAGATTTGTCTTTCTTTCTTTGCATCAAAAGCCCGAGTCTTCTCTGCATCTTTCCTGATACCTGAATCTTCTATGATCTTTCCTTGGATCATTCTATCTTCTCTTGTAGAAATGCCTCCTTGGGTAATAATAATGAATCTAGGGTCTTTTCCACGAGATTCATCATAGATCAATTGCACTTGCGGGTTCTGCTGGAGTCCTTGTCTTTCTTGAAGCTTGGATAGCAGCACAGGGCAGTCCTCGATGATGTGCTCGAAGGAGTTGCAATAAATTCAAGTGGTACAAGGGTTTTGATAGTCCCTTTCTATATGTCATGGCTGCATGCAGTTATAATAGATTATATGTCCTCAACCTCGACCCATTCCTCCTTCTTGTCCTCTTCTTCTGTATCCATCGCAAGAATTGAATTTTCCTCTTCCTGGGGAGTTATACTACGCATTGTTTCCTTCTTGATGTACTTCACCTTGGATATTATATATGTCTCTTGATCTTTCATGCATGAGATCATAAGCTCTGCAATCTCTATCATCATGCCCTACTGATTTACAGAATGTGCAATATAATTTGGTGGGTGTATGAATGTATTTTTGCATGTAATAGCACTCACCAGGGAGATGTCGATTTCTGCATACTTCACACCAAGGCAGGTTAACTTACTTCAAGGGGCTCGGGGCTCCAAAAGCCAAGTATTCATTAAATAGAGGGTAATGTTCCTTGTCATGTCCTTCTGATATGCATCTTACACACCGGATATCTTCTCTTTTGTCCTTCCCCTTGTCCTTCTTCATGTCTTTGACCTGTAGAGACAAACTAGTTAGCTGACTCAAGATCTGACTCATACCTGAGCTAGATTCTCCCATAGGGGCTGATTCAAGCTTCATGGAAATCTCCAATGATTCTTCTTCTGAAGAAATCTTCTGCTGCATCAGGGGGACTCTGATATGTGGTAAGAGAGCAACGATGAACCATTATTTATTTTGATCGTTCAAGATCTTAAAGGTCAATATTCTTGTGAGGGTCTTGAATCTCTGATCGAACTCCCAAACAGGTTCAACTACCTTTTTCTTGATCTCTTTCAGCTCTGTAATACATTGGGACTCTGACTTAGGTTTCTTAAATTCTTCAATCAACGTGTTCTTGATCTCATTTAATGGCTTAGGCTACGCAAGTACTTGAACAAGCTTCATGTACCAACTCATCACGTGGTCTTGCAGTGTAGTGCTAAACTGGTTTCTTTTAATAGCATCATCGGTAATATTTTTAATGTTCCACATGGCCTCACACAGGAACCAGTGCTGACCAGGATCTTCAGATCCATCTCCTCTAAAGATAGGGAACCTCATCTCATCTGCCATGGAGTTGCCTAGGTTTCTTGTCTGAGTGGATGTTGAGCTGCTAGTAATAGTGCTTTGCAGACTCTGGTGATGTGGAATGTTCTGATTACTTAGCATTTCTGAAACAACAGGAGGATTGATATTACTTAATTCAGTAGCCTGCGCTGTTCTTGAGGTTTTTGGCTTGTCTCGGCGAAGTTCTTCAGCTGCTTCTTCCTTTGGTCCCATGGGTTTTGAATGTTCTTCATATGTCAGATCTGCCTCTTCCCCACTGTAGAAACCCTCTTCTCCATAGTTTTTCTTAAAGAGGTTCTCAAGGTGAACCCCTCAAAATACTCTTGCACTGTGCGTATGTCCCGCTTCTGTGTCACTGTGGCTGTCTGAATTTTTGAACATTAGCCTTTTCAAATCTTCTCAATCTACTGTATCTTCAATATATTCTTCTCATGCAACACCATCTTGAGTCTCAACTTTAGGAATTTAAAAATTTTTCCTCTGGGTCCTTTAAAGAAATATCTTTCATCTTGGTTGCATGAATCTACTCTGTCACCAATAAAATCAGTGATATACCCTCCAATGGTACTATCAAACTAGTGATCTACTGCTATGGATACAATGTTGTTGACTCTTTTGACCTTCTGGATTAATGCCGATGTCCAAGCTATAGGAGATCTAGATCTGATATTAAACTAGGTATGATCTAACCTAGCCAACCACTCAAACAACTCATGATGGATTCCTCCAAAGAAGATCTCGTGAATGTTGGTGAAAATGTATCTTTGTAGCCAATCCTCAGTACTCATCTTAGGGTTCTTGTTTTGGGCTTCAACGAAGTCCCTCTTTTGATCTTCTATCCACTTTTGAATCTCTGTATTTGATGGGAACCACCTTGACATTCCCTCAAGAAGATTCTTGTGCCGACAATAGAACCATTTGTTGGCACAGGGGCAGACCCAGGGTTCAGCTCCAAGAGCACACCAACAATCCCTAGCTACTAGCCCTTTCGGCAACACCTGCGAAGCAGATGCAGTCTCACCCGAAGAAGCTATGAGGGGGTTGCAGGACAGAGATGCCTGCAACCAGGGGAATATCAAGTGGATATATTACAATAGCAATATATCATGCATCTATCATTCAACAAGCTATATCTATCCTTCACATATATAAGTTCGATCTAATATAATAAGGAAAGTAACAATATAATAGAGACATAGATAAAAGCATCAATAATACGCACAAAAACAGATGTATGTGGTTCACCCTCTCTCTAGGGCTATGTCCACAGAACTATGCTATATTATATTAAGGAAAGCATACAGTTCTCATCTGTGCTCTTAGCTAGCAACTCTTCTTTCTCTTCTCTCTTTCTCTCCCCTCCCTGCGCACCCAGTTGCAAGAATTGAACTTCGCACACAACAGAAGATCTTACAATACCAGAAGGCTTCCTCTCTCTCAACACTTCTCTCTCTCTCTCAATACAATGATCCCTCTCTCAATATTGTAGCTAGATCAACAACAATATTGTACTACAGAACTACAACTTGTACCGACCTGACCCAAGTCCTCTTGACCTTTATTTATACATTACAATACCTCACTGATAGCCTTAGTCTGAAACCTAGGTGCCAAAATGCTAAAATACCAAAACCCTAGGTGTCTAAAACCCTAGGTCAACTTGAACCGCTTTTTTTGGGCTTCACCAGCCTGTCTTTCCTTCCTTCTCGCATGGTGCTCCAAAGCATCCAACAGTGGATTTTTCCACTTCCTAAGTTGTCCACGATTCATATTCCTTTCTAATATTTCATCCTTGATCTCCTCATCCAATGACTTGCATTTCCTTGCTTCGCTCCATATTTTCTGCTCTTTTGCTTACTTCGACCCAGTGACAGTCACTGTGTCTCCCACGAAGTTCACTTTTTACCTTTTCTTCCTTGTTCTTCGCTTCCTTACATAACTAAGGGCCAACAACGATTAATATGTGGAAGAGCATAGTTGTGTTTTGATTGTTTATGGTTTATATGGGACAATGAAAGACAGAAGTAGATGTGACTGAAGGTTGCAAAGGATATGAGTTTTTCATACGTGTGCTACACTACTGACAGGTCGAACACCTATTGAAATATTGGTATATGTTGAGGATTGATTCCTCTTCTCAGTTGGTGTTTAGTTGTGTAAGATGAGTCTTGCATTGTAGAGTTGGTGCTCTTGTGGAGTTGTATCTCTATTCAATTGTTGTTGATAACCCAAGGGTTGTAGTCCATAATAAAAAGAAAATTGTACATACATCTTGTGTTCTTTGTGTTCCTTGTGGTGATGAATTATTGATGATATATGTTGTTGTTATATGTTGCTAATACATGTTTACATACAATTGATTATAAATGACAGTAATAAGTGTTGAGTAATTGGTGATTGCTAGCTAATAATTTTTGTGAAGGGAAGTTTGAAAAAGATCTCTACACTGATTCACCCCCCCTCTTAGTGTGGTCGATGTGTCCAACAATTGGTATCGGAGTGAGCCTTCACTATAATACTTAATGAGCTTAGAGGAGATCCATGGATGCACAAATGGATGATGAAGTTCCAACCCTTGATGAGGAAAATTATTCTAAATGGGGATGCTACAGCTGTAGTGGATTTGATCGCAAATCCCAGGATTGTTGGAACACAAGAAGAAATTCCATGATGAGGAATTCATATATCATGACTAGAAGAAGGCATGAATTTAGGAAGGAATTTTTTTTTGAAAAAATGGAAGCTCAAAGCTCAATTTATGAGAAGCAGGGACACCTTCAGAAGTGGGTAAAGAAGAATGAACAACCAAAGCAGAATGGAAGCCTTAATGGAAGCTCAAGTTTGTCTTCTTCATAAGAATACACGGGTCAAAATGGTAACAGTCGTGTACATACACTGTCTTACCTATGAATAGGTTTCATACATATGCGATCTATCTGTGCAACATGCCATGTATCTGTGATAAAGAGCCTTGGGAAAAGGGTTGTGCACATGAGTTACAACATGGTTTTCATGACTACATGTTGGCATAAATAATTGATATATGTATGTTGGTGACATATGGTTGAGTGTTGAAAGACTATATTGGATGCATGGTACTAACCCTAGAATGTGGATTGAGACATGTTTCTGTTGAGGAACAATATTGGTTGTGATAGTGAAGTTATGGCACTTTGGATATATCATGATGATGCTAGCTAGAGATATCATTGATCTATTGAGGCACACTTCTAGTACATGTATCTTTAGATGCTTAGTATTTGTTGTAGTGAATGGAGGTTGAGGCCGATCGGTTGGGATACATGGCTGATACATATTTGAGTTTCATTGATATGTCTTATGATGTATTATTGGAAGCATATTTGTTGGATATCTTGGTGCATGTTGTTGGCGACAGAAGTCACTCCTGGATTGCAGCAGGAGTAGAGCCCAACGCCCATCAGTTTTATGTCACGATATTTTTAATGGCTGATCAAATGGGTAGAGATTCGGGAAGATATCACTCAAACTCAGGGACTGGGTCCAGCATGTGAGGAGCAAAGGAGGTCTTGATCTAACTTCAGTCAGTGGGTTGATTTGAAAATGAGAAGGTTGAAGACTTGGTGAGAGGAGTGGACAAACTACCTTAGGAAATAGGCCTTTCAGTCATTTGTAGAAGAAAAACTCTGAATGCGAGATCCTCTAGTTCAGAGCTTCGAGAAACTGAAAGGGGCAACTTGACTGGATTCTCCAATTCCAAGTCATTCAGTGCTAAGAAAATCACAGGGACTGATTAGAAACAATGCAACTGTTACAGTGATCAAACTCTACATCATCCTATAACAGTTACAACTCGACTGGATTCTCCAATTTTGAGCCGTTCTAATACAGTGTAAACAAAGACGCGAAAGAAAAACTGACATTCATAAGACAAGAAGTCTCAAGATTCCACACATAACTAGGAAAACAATGCTTCATTAAATCTTTCCACCGGGAGCCTTTCTCAACCATCGATGCTTACAAAAATGGCGAAAAAGCCTACATATACTCAAAAACAACCACAACAACAAAAACAAGATGTTGCATTAAAAACATTGCGTCTGCATATCTTCTGACAGTCTGCGCATGCAGACTCTGGCCGATCATGCACCCAGGACTTGGTGTCCCCTCGGCCAAATTCAGACGACTATTCTTTGTCAGACGACACCTTAATTGCGCATGGCTTCTGTAAGGGAAGTAGCTGAGCCATTAAGAGTCGAGCTAGTGTGTGCAGAACTCCTTGGCGAGTCGAGGACTCGTCGTGGATTCCATGAATAGAACCAATACAGAGGACCTTCTCAGGTAGACTTTCAGCCAGAACATCCATACTTTGCAATTAATGAGTGAGGCGAGGTTTCAACCACCCTCTCTCTTCTTCATTCATTCCCAGGAGTTACCGGGATTTAGATCACGTCAAATCGACGTCTGGAGAACACAATGCCCCCCCCTCTAAAATTCAATTCGACGCTTTTGGCCTTGCTTTTGTATAGAACGATAAATTCTAGCACCCATCCTCCAGGCCTTCTCCTTGTGACCAGGCGACAAAACCAAGGGCCCAATTCTGGGCGCTTTCGGCACTTCAAGATTCAAGGTTTCGAGAGGTGAAATGATGAGGAGCGCTTACTCCTCGAATTCCTGAATGCCGACATGGCACGGATGTACGCCGCGTGTCCTTAAGATAAACGGCTGAGGTAGCATATTCTATTTAAAAGGGGGCCCACTTCATCCATAGGCTCTCTTGACATGACCTGGTGCTAAGACCGTGGTCTCGGCTCCAAAGGTGCTTTCGGTGTTTTGCCAATCGACAATTTCAGCTGTAAATAATGGAAGGCTCCTTGTCTCCCAAAACACCAAAACACCGAACCCCGATACGTCGACTAGCCGCCACCTATCCCAATTGGATCAGATGACCTAGACTTGCCCTGAAATATGGGCGCTACCCTTCATGCTAAATCCTGGGCAACTTGACAGCCCTGAAAACCCGATGACCATCGATCTACTTCGTCAATTGATCCTTGTTGTTGAAATCATACTGCTTGCTCGCTTGATTTTAAGCCCAAAATGGACTTCTTCTGTGAGCTGCGCTCGGTGCTTATGGCTACAGCCCTTGAATAAAACACATCCGACCGGTTTTCAAACCCTACTTCTATGCGTTTACACTAGAGGCCTAAAATCAGAGAGGAGAATACCCCTATACAAGAAATGTTGCTAACACATGTATTTTGCATATGGATGGGCTACATATTGGGACATGTAGTTGATGGGTTGATGAAGTGGTTATGTTTTACACCATTGATGAGTCATAGCTTGATCTATATGTGCTGCATGGTTGATACACATTTGGTACATTGTTAGAGGCACCTACCATCAATATGATTAGCACATGGTTTATGATTGATATGGCATACATATATGGGAACACATTTTGACTGTAGTTCATCTTGTTGTGGTATTGGTGCATGGTTAATGCACTTGCTTGGTACATGTGGTGATACATGATTGGTGCATGGTTAATGCACTTGCTTGGTACATGTGGTGATACATGATTGGTGCAATGTTGATGCACTCATAGATGGTATATGTATGTGGATGATAGTACTTGGATAAAGTACACCATTGGTATTACTTGTTTAGAATATACTTTGGTACATGATACATTGGGATGATATAGTTGAGAAACTTGATTGATTGAGATACATGGTTGTGGCACTTGGTTCATGATAGAAGCATGTCATGTGTGATATGACACTTGTTTGAGGAACATGGTTGGCATGTTGGTAGAGGCATATGGTTGATGCAATCCATTTATGATATCTTATGTCATATGATATGGTATTGATGTACCTGGTTGATGTACATGGGTATTGCGGATGGTTGGCACAAGATTTACTTGGTTGATGTTTTTTTCATGATTCTCTATTCATTGTTGACATATCTTTTTCTTCATAATGTATGGTATGGCACGATTTTAATGCATGGGCAGGTCCAAGGATCATCATAAAAACAGAAGTTGATATATGTTATGGTGGCAGTAGAAGCACATTGCAGTGGTCGCATATTGTTCGTATTGAAGAGAATATAGGGAGAGACATACCCATAGGGGGATTCATTCTTCTTCCCATGATTCCAGGAGGAGATATTTATCAGATGAAAAGATAAATACTTTAAAAAGAGACCTATACTTGGAGATAGAGAACAGGGGCATAGTTCTAGGGGGAGCAATGGTCACAGGGGGAGCATGAGCTATATATCTTCAACATTACATCAGAGTGATATCCCTTGTTCAAAAGGGGAGAGATTATTTAGAGGAAGATCAAAGGAATTCAAACAAGGGGAGAAACCCTAAGGGGAGTTCAGGTAGGGGGAGCATCCCCAAGGGGAGAATGACCCTTTTCCATTGTTGTCAAAGGGGGTGAGATAGTCACATTGATGTGATTGAGATGCCTATTGATGTAGAGAAATGCCTTGTCTACATGTTGTCATAAATGATTAATGTTGACATCAATGTTGGTATTGACATCAGTTCCAAAGGAGGATATTGTTGGATCATGTTGTCATTGATGCCAAAGGATTGATGTCAAAGGAACAATGGCTTGTCATATATATTGATGTATTGATTTATGGATCATGTATTGAACTTGATTGATGGATCATGTATTGACCTTTATGTCAATGGATTGATGTTAAGAGGAGTCATAGTCATATGCATAGATGAATATGGATCAATGAGTTGTAGTTGGATTGATGTAAAGATAACTCATTATTGTCTTGTCATGGTTGTACAAATGGATGAACTCCAAAGTGGTCCCTTTATGGTGAAAGCCCTCACGGGAAGACACTTTACGATTGATTTATCCTAGTAGTATGGTTAGAGAAATCATGCTTAATTATGGAATAATGACATAAATATCAAGAGAGATAGAAGGGAGAAATATTCAAAGGGAGTGAAGCTCTGAATGCTTCATGAGTCATCGACAAAGAACACGAGTTTAAATTCTCTACATGCACATAGGAGAGAGGATTTTCCGAAGTCCCGAAGAGACCAGGGACTATCCATCATCCAAAGGTACAGGTGGCGTAATATCCACAACTCCGGAGTGAAAGAACTTCAGAAGTTTTGTGGACAAGGAGAAAGTGAAATTGCCTAAGTGCCAAAGGCCGGAGTAGATCCATGCCGTTAGTTTCTAGGAGATACATGTTGACAGATCTAAGACTTCGAAAAAATTCACTTCGGAGGATTCCAAGTGTGGAGTGTGACAAGATCTCGAAGTCCCAAAGGTCAAAGCAGACCGCAACCATCCATTGCAGAGAGCACGTGGCTAGATATATGGAAGTTGGAAGGCTTAAAGCTTTGAAAGGAAGTTGGTGTGAGCAGAGAAGATTTGGGCCATCATATCTAGAAGGAAATGTGGCGGGAATCCTTCATCTTTAGGTGAAACCACTATGGGAGGAATGAGTGGGCAGGATTTTGAAACTCCCAAAGCCTGAAGATTTGAAGTAGATAATGGTCGTTGGATCTAGAATGACACATGTCAACAAATCAGGTACTTTGGGTGGAAGTACTTCGAGAAGAAGAAAGCATAGGATTTTGAAACTTCCAAAGCCTGAAGAGCCAAAGTGGATAGTGGCCCTTGATCTACGGGAGACACGTGTCGATAGATTGTGAACTTTGGGTGAAAGAATTACAGAAGAAAGTGAGCGTGGATAAGTTGAGATGATCGAAGGACATAGTCTTGAAGTGGACTAGAGCTGTTGATTTGAGGTGGACGCATGGCACATGATCTAAAACTTCAGGTATAGAATACTCCAGGGGAAAGTGGAGGTCAAAAGTGCCAAACTCCTAAAGCGTGGAGTCCCGAAGTGGATCTTGATCATTGATTGCAAAGGAGGCTGAGGACTGTCGTTCTAATCCTGATTGAAGGTTTAGAAGTCATGAAGTACCAGGAGGTTAATCCCTAGGTTACATACCAAGGTCACATGCAAGGAAGAATCTAGCGCATGTTAGTGTGATATTTGGAAAAGGGTGCTAAGAGAGTAGGACCCGCGGATAGCCCTCGATCTGAGAAAGAAAAATTGATGGTGGGGAATCATTGTGGGGAGTGGAGGAAAAATTAGAGAATGTGCTAGTTTGTAGCCCACTATTCACTAAAGTCATTGATCTCATTGGGACAGGGGATAAATGACCATGATTCAATAAAGATCGAGCACGTTGGTAGCCTGCAATTGTTGTGAACCGTCGATCGACGGACAAATTGGTAACAATCATATCGTGATCGTGAAAATCTTGAGGGAGATAACAGGGCCTGTGTTTGATTGAGTTTGAGACCAGAAAGGTCCTGGGGATTATGTGGACAAAGTGACCTAGAATATGCTTCTAAGGAAGCTACTTGGAAAGTATAAATAAGAAGTAAAGGTCTCTTGTGAAAATAATATCTTGAGCATAGCAAGAGGTTGAAGGAAGGAAAAGCGTGTATAGTTGGATGAAGTCATGGAGACTTGAGTGTGATTTGATGCTAGGTTCTTGAAGTCTGAAGCAAGTTCCAGATCTCCATTCCATGGGCTCAGATCTGCCATAGAAACTCTGCATTCACATTATATGGTTGAAGAGCATGATTAAGATGTGGGAGAGCATATATGTGTTGTGATTGGTTATGGTTCATATGGGACAATGAAAGACATAAGTAGATGTGACTAAAGGTTGCAAAGGATCTGATTTTTTCATAGAGAGAAAACCCTAAGGCATATGTAGGTTGTAGTACATACATGTGTTGCACTACTGACAGGTCACGTACCTGTTGACATATTGGTATATGTTGAGGATTGATTCCTCTTCTCAATTGGTGTTGAGTTGTGTAAGTTGAGTCTTGCATTATAGAGATGGTGCTCTTGTGGAGTTGTAACTCTATTAAGTTGTTGTTGATAACCCAAGGATTGTAATCTGTAATAAAAAGAAAATTGTACATACATATTGTGTTCTTTGTGTTCCTTGTGGTGATGACTTATTAATGATATATATTTATGTTATATGTTGTTGATATATTTTCACATACAACTGATTATAAATGACAGTAATGAGTGTTGAGTAATTGGTTATTGCTAGCTAATACGTTTTGTGAAGGGAAGTTTGAAAAATATCCCTACATTGATTCACCCACCGCCTCTCAGTGTGGTCGGCGTGTCCAACAATTGCATCTATATTATTATTTCTAATCTATGTAGTGCATATTCTATGATTTTATCTACCTTTTATTCCATGAGAGAGGCCCTAGGGTAAGATTATCAAAAACCCACAATTGAGTCCTTTTGTGATGATTTGATTAGAGAGAAAGATAATCTTGTACAACTTGGAGTGATACACACTACAAGTACCTCCAACAAAACCTTAGTAGCCTAGCATAAAGATAAACACAAGAATCCCAAGAAGAAACTTGTCTCCACAACAATAAGAAAAGAAAGGGTACCAAACCAACTCAAATAACTTCGACTCCTAATGGTGACAAAGGAGAAAAATATAAAAATAAGAAGATTGACATACATTGGAACTTTTTTTTGGAAAGGTGGTCATGATGAGTCCAAATGTTTCAAGAAGATGGCATCTTTATAAGAAACGATGAAGAAACACACCATCAATATTGATTCTACTTCTTCTTCTTGTTCTCATGGACATGCACTTTCTCTTATGGTTTCTCCTTCAATGCAACTTCTACCTCCTGTTCTAATGAGTGGCTTATTGAATCTGGAGCATCTTATCACATGACCAAGGAGAAATCCATGTTTTATACTCTAAATGAATGAACACCAATAAAATATTTGTTGGTGATGATAGATCCCTTAGTGTTGTAGGATCTGGAACAATTCAAGTAAATAATGGTCATTTCAATGATGTATTATGTGTTCCATGTCTTTCCTGTAACCTTATAGAAGTTTATCAAATCACTCATTCAGTTGAAGGTAAAATCATAGAGTTTTCACCTCAATAAGTTGTAATCAAGGATCTCAAAGATCCTTGGCATGTTCTTGCAACTAGAATTTTTGATGATATTACCAAGTTGTACAAGTTTGAAAATTTTGTGTCATCTTCTTTCCCGTCAGTTTTTGTTGCTCACAGTGATGACTTGAGAAAAATTTGACATGACAAGTTTGGTTATATAAACTATCGTTCATTACAACAAGTATTGATCCATGTAGATATTACTAGCCACCCACCTATTCCAATTGGCTCCTCTTGACAATTGTTAGTTCAACACGTTCTTTTGTAATTATTTCTGATTGTGGGTTCTACATTTTTGAGGTTGTCTGAAACCCTACACAACTTCCAGGTGGATATTGGTGGCCTCCCACCTAATCCAACTGGATTATTTTGGAATTTTTCATGTTAGTACATCTTTATGTACTTCTAGGGCCATTTTGAGGCCCTAAACAATGTTTTTTGGGCTTGCCATAGTAAAACTATAGACAGAGTTAGAGTTTGGTGACATAATTTGTAGTTCTCAAAAACACCTTTCCAACGGGATATCACGCGCCTAAATTGGAGGTTGTATGAAAACTTTATGACCCCGGGAAGTTGAGGTACCAACTTACCCATTGGGGCCCACATAAATTTTTGCGTTTCATCTCCTAGGGTTAAGGTTTTGGATGTCTAGGGTTTTGGAATTCATGACTAATGTTAAAACGACCTCTGGAGCCTCATTGAAATCAATCTACTCAGACAAATGCGCATAGAAGCCACATCTCCTATCATATATAGCTACCACCATTTGAGCAATTTGTTTCCAGTTCTGCAGTTTTACAGTTTCAACCTATTTTAATTATTCAATAGAAGTTATTATTAACTGGATATCTTTTGTTATTACCCATATCTCCATGTTATTGTATTCAATCTATTATTCTTTTTGTTCCCCTCATAAATCTGGATCAATGGTATCAGAGTGATTTTCTCTTCATTTATTTTTCTTCGTGCATGTCTTGAGCAAGATCTGGGTACAAGAAGTTGGGAATCGAACCAGTCAAGCCTTTTCAATATCAACCATGTCGCGCTTGACAAAAACCCATGGGGGACGAGAATAAATATGATGGAGTAGGGGATCCTTGTAAAATGTTTCTCGAGGAATCCCTTGCATGAAAAAGGAAT
Organism: Picea mariana; assembly: GCA_032191745.1. Lineage (NCBI taxonomy): Eukaryota > Viridiplantae > Streptophyta > Pinopsida > Pinales > Pinaceae > Picea > Picea mariana. The sequence goes on along the minus strand of JASDQU010502983.1, from coordinate 24,385 downwards.
GAAATGATGGACAACTTTGCACAGATCCTTCAACGAATGGCCAAAGGAGACACATATTCATCAAGAGGCCATGAAACCCCCTTCATGGTACAATTAAATTTTGATATTCCATTATTTGAAGGACTGATAGATGATGATGTTTTAGATAAATGGATGAATCTTCTCAAAGGGTATTTCTCTGTCCACAATTTTTTCGACAGGGAAAAGATTACTTTTGCACACCTCAAGTCCATCGCCCATGTTAAGGATTGGTGGGATACCTACTTTGATAAAAGGTCCATAGAGGAATATGAAATATTTTTAGTTTCCCCCACATGGGATTCCTTTAGGGATGCCATTAAAGAACAATATTACCCTGTTGGAAGTTACAAGGACCAATACACAAAATGGACCATGTTGCGCTAGGAAAGGGACCAAATAGTACTAGATTTCACCAATATTTTCCATACCCTATGCACCAAATTGGGTATCAAAGAATATGAATGAAATATGGTGATAAAATACCATGGTTGTCAGCATATGTACATTTAAACAAAAATGGAGTTTCTGGACATCGCATCATTAGGTGCAGCTTATAGATATGTCATCAAGATCAAGCAAAAATTTAAGCAGAAGAGGTGAGAGTTTGGATCTGCAAAATCCTCACAACCAAAGAAGGAAAAGGTATCCCCAACCCACGAAACAAGGGATAGATCAAATATGTCCACTCTCATGACAACTAGTCCAAGACAAAACCTAAGAAGGGTAATGAGAATTCGAAGAAGGACATAGGAAAACGGTGTGAATACCATAAAATCCTTTGGCACAACACCGAAGAATGTTTCTACAAGAAGTCGTTGGTGGCCGAGTTGAAATATTTCGAGTCAGAGGTAGATTCTGACTCCAAATAAAATCCAGAAAGTGGGAAGCAAATCATCTATGTCGAACCCAGTGCCATTGTCGCTACCACCAAAGTCCAACCAAGAGAACAAAAGAACCAAAGGAAGGGGAACACCTCGATAATGACAGTCAGAAGAACCTTATTTTAGCAGAGGCCATCAAATAGCTATACCTGTCGATAACACTGCACCTGTATCCCTACACCATCGGTTGGCTTCGCCAAGGACAAGATCTGCGCATCAACCAACAGTGTCGTCTTCCCGACAAAATCAATCCCTTCAAAGACAAACTATTATGTGATATTTCTCCCCTTGAATTTTGTGATGTTCTTTTAGGCGAGACATATTTGTGGAAGTGACATGTTGTGTATGAGTCTAGACCCCACAATGTTATTATTTATTTGGGTAGGCAATTGTACATGATACTAGAGGTAATTCTTCCTACCTCTATTTCTTTAATCTATGCAAAGCAATGCAGTAAGGTCATTTCACAGACCGATAAGCTGCTCTTCTTTGTGATCCATGCTTGCAGTAAGTAGAAGGTCACCACCACATCCGTGAACTATACACAAAGCCTCTATTTGCAGAAAAAACAAGTGTATGGGATCGGGGAAGAGTATAGAGACATCTTATTCTCACCCACCGAGGTACCAATGAACTGCCAAGTCAAGAATCCAATTTATCTAATCCTCGGGGTACCAATTCCTAATGTACCATTCCATTATCACTCGCTAATGGAAAATGATGAAATCAAGTGCCATATCTAAGAGCTACCTCAAAAGGGGCATATCCGACCCAACTCCTCCCCTTGCGGAAGCTCGATTATGTTGGTGCAGAAGAAAGACAAGACCTGGTGGCTCTACATTGATTACAAAGAATTAAACAAAATCATAGTCTGGAACCAGTAACCAATTCCCTGAATTGATGACCTTATTAACCAATCAAGGGGGAAAATTTATTCAACAATATTGACATAAAGTATGGATACCACTAGGTTCCCATCGAATGAACTAATGTATGGAAGACAACTTTCAAATCTGAAGAAGGTCTCTTTGAATGGATGGTCATGCCCCTTGGCTTAACAAATGCACCAACAACTTTCATGAGATTGATGGATTATGTATTGAGACCCTTCACCAACTCTTTTGTGGTGGTATATCTGGATGAAATCCTCATCTTAAAGAGAACTTGGGAGGAGCACATGCAACATATTCATCAGGTTTTGGGCACTCTGCAGCAGCATGCGCTATATGCCAACTTGGAAAATTATCCTTTGGCATGAACAGGGTCCAATATTTGGGCTACATTGTTTATGATCACGGGGTACAAGTGGATCCAACTAAGATCCAATTCATTTGTGACTGGCCAACCCCAACCACACTAACCGAGCTTCAGAGATTCTTCATACTTTTCAACTTCTACCGAAGGTTCATGTTGGGATTCTCCCATATTGCATGGGACCTCACCCAAGTAACCAAGGGTGGTGGCAAGGAAAAGTTTGGATGGGGGCATGCATAACAACAATAATTTGATGATCTGAAGCATCACTTGTGATTAAATCTAGTACTCTCCTTACCTGATCTGCAACAACTATTTGATATTGAGACTGATGCCTCCGACTATATTGTAGGAAAGTTCTCACTCAGCATGGTCATACAATAGCATACCATAGTGAGACACTCTCAGATACTGTCCAGAAATACCCCATCTATGACAAAGAAATGTATTCTATTGTGCAAGCCTGCCCTGAATGGAAATATTACATTCTAGGAAAGGCGACAATCATCCACACAGATCACAAGCCTCTGTAGTTCATACAAACACAGGGGAAGTTGCAAAATGATCGCAATCAAAAGTGGTCCACATACCTACAACAATTCCATGTCAACATCAAGTATAAAAAAAGCATCACAAATCATGTTGTTGACTGCCTCAATCATCCTCTCATTGTTCCACTCACCAAAGTGCTCCACTCCTATGGGCATGAGGTATCTGAGTGGACCCAACTTTATTAGTGTGACCCTGAATTTTCCACTACCTATTAGCTCTTGGGTATAGGAGTGAATGTCACTGATTTTCACATCTAGGATGGAATTTTATTCCATATAGGCCACTTCTATGTTGCCAAAAGCGAGTGTGCAAAGAGGATTTGGAAGGCTCACTACAGTTGGATGGCAGGACATTTTGGCATGGAGAAAACTATGGTCGTTCTACATAAACATTTTTATTGGCCAAAACTTCAACAAGACGTCAGCAAGTATATCAGATATTGCATGTTCTTGTGCCATTTACAAGCCAACAATCAAGAAGCAAGGCTTATACACCCCTATTCCTACTCCCTAGAGGCCTTGGGAATCCATCTTGATGGATTACATGTCTAGCCTTCCATCCACCAAACATGACAATGATTGTGTATTTGTGGTAGTTGATCAATTTTTTAATATGGCCATTATCACAGCCCGTAAGAAGAGAATCACAGCGACAAATACCACCAAGCTCTTCTTCGAATGGGTGTGGGTCCATTTTGGGATACCACATACCATCACCTTATATCGGGACAACAGGTTCCTCAACACATTTTGGTCGAGTCTCTCATCATTGTTGGACACCAAGCTGACAAAATCCATTGTTTTCCACCTCCAAACCGATGGCCAGACAAAGGTCGCCAATCGAATGATTGTGCACATCCTACATGTGTACAACTCAAAGAATCCATGCACATGGGATGATATTCTTCCCTATGTTCAACACAACTACAACAGGTATCTCCATAGCTCCACTGACCATAACCCATTTCAGGTGGGGATGGGATTCCAACCCTTGGGTCCCATTGATGTTGTAATTCCTCTTGCAACCACACAAGTAGAATCTTCCCATGTTCATTTTGAGGATGAAAAAGCCACCAGATTCATTGAGAGGATTCAACACATCCACTAACAGGTCCATGAGATTTTGCAGAAATCTAATTCTAAGTACAAGCAACGCCATGATCAACACCAGCTACCATACCTGTTTTAGGTGGGAGACAAGGTCTAGTTAAATTTGCAGAAAGAGCACCTTACAAAGTCCCATCGGAATCTCCTCCCACTTCGCTATGGGACTTACACTATCACCAAGGTTGTGGGTAGCAATGATTTTGAGCTCAACACTCCACCCTCCCTTGGCTTGCACCCAATGTTCAATGTGGACCTCCTTTGGTTTTATTTTCCACTATTATTGGACACCTCATAGATTGTAGAACAATTGACAACAATAGAGCTCAACCATGATTGCACGAAATAGGCATCCATTGATCAGATACTGGACACATAGGTCAAGGGCACTCACCAGCAGAGAATCCAACTTTATCGGGTTGTCAAGGCAGGGCAACTCCTACACCAAGGAAAGTGGCTCACCCGAGGAAAAATTCAGAAGAAGTTTCCTCACTTGATGGGGGCACTCAACACAATGGATACCATTTCTTCCTGAGGGGGTAGGACTGATCCAGGTGGATATTGGTGGACACCCACTTATTTCAAATGAATCCTCTTGATAGTTGTTAGTTCAACACGTTCTTCAACAATTCTTTGTAATTGTGGGTTCTACACTTTCGAGGCTATCTGAAGCCCTACATAGCTTCCAGGTGGAGATTAGTGGCCACCCACCTAATTCAACTGGCTTATTTTGGAAGTTCTCATGTCAGTACATATTTTTGTACTTCTAGGGATGTTTTGGGGCACTAAACAATGTTTTTTTTGGCTTTCCATAGTCAAACTATACATGGAGTCAGAGTTTGATGACATAATTTTTAGTTCTCGAAAAGACCTTTCCAAAGGGCTATCACACACATAAAACAGAGGTCGTATGCAAAAGTTACGACCCCAGGAAGTTGAGGTACTAACTTACCCATCGAGGCGCACGTAACATTTGGAGTTTCATCTCATGGGATTAGGTTTTTGGATGTATAGGGTTTTTTCATTCATGAGTAATGTTAAAATGCTTCTAGAGCCTCATTGCAATCATTTTTCTCAGACAGATGTGCGTAGTAGCCACATATCTTCTCAGAGATAGCTACCACCATTTGAGGAAGTTGTTTATAGTTCTGGAATTTTACAGTTTCAACCTATTTTATTTATTCAATAGAAGTTATTGTTCACTGGATATCTTTTGTTGTTCTCCACATCTCTGTGTTATTGTATTCAGTTTGTTATTCATTTTTTTTGGCTCATAAATCCATATCAACTATGTAATCAAAATATGGTGACTTGTCTTCCTCTTATTTCATGCATAGATGGTGTTTGTGTCGGTTGTGTTATCGACAAACATCATCAGGACATTTTTGAAAAAAGTGCTTCTTGGCATGCCTTGGGACCTTTGCAGCTTGTTCACATTGACTTTTGTGGTCCACTTTCTTCTCCTTCTTTTTATGGGTGCAATTATTTCTTAACTTTCATTGATGATGTTTCTAGACGTACTTGGGTTTACTTCTTAAAAATTAAGAGTGAAGTTTTTGACAATTTTCTGGCCTACAAGGCCCTTGTAGAAAATCAATTTGGATATCAAATTCAAAGGTTAAGTACAAATAATGGAGAAAAATATATGAAAAATAATTTTTCAAGTTACTGCACTACACAGGGCATCCAAATGCAACATACTGTTCCATATACACCATAACAAAATTGTGTTGTTGAGAGAAAGAACTGCACATGAAAATAAATGGCTAATTGTATGATCCAATCTAAGGGATTAAGTCTAACGTATTGGGAGAAAGCCATCAATTGTGCAAATTAAATAATAAATCACACTCCCACAAAGCATCTTAAAAATATAACACCAAAAGAAGCTTGGACTAAAATTAAACCAGATGTAAGTCACTTCCGTGTATTTGGCAGTATAGCATGGGATCACATTCTTGATGAGAAAAGGAAAGCATTGTAGCCTAAAAGTGAGAAGTGTATATTTGTTGGTTAATCTGAAGATGTCAAACATTACATAATTCTTCAACCACATTGTAAAGAAATTATTATTAGAAGAGATGTTAAATTTAATGAAAATCTCTTGGCTGATGAGCCTAATTCAATGATTCTGCCTTATTTGGCCTACAATCCATCTTCAATGTTTGTGCCTCCTTCTAATCCTATTCTGGTTTCTTCTTTAGATGATGAAAATGAGGATGAAAATCCACCTCTTTCGGCTCACCTTCCTCTAGATAAGTCTATTGAACCTGAACCAACACTAACACCAACACCACCTCTTTGTAGATGGGTCCGTTGATCATGATAAGAAGTCGGTGATATTTTTAGTGATCCTTCATATCAACATCAGAAATTTCACATCTCCAATGAGTCTCTTCTCTTTTGGTTCAAGTTTCAGAGACTCGTGATCCAACGACATTTGCAGAAGCTTCAGGTCATCTAGATTTGGATACAACAATGAATGAAGAGTATCGTTCTTTAATGGAAAATGATACCTGGGATCTTGTACATCTTCCAAAAGGAAGAAAATGTTTCAGATGTAAATGGGTCTACAAAACTAAGTGTGCATCCGTTGGAAGTGTTTAAAGGCACAAGGCTCAATTAGTTTCCAAAGGATTTTTCCAAGTTGAAGCAATTGACTATAATGAAACCTCTTCCCTTGTATCCAAAATACATTCCATCTTCCTTGTTCTTTCCCTTGTTGCCTCACATAAATGAGAGGTCCATCATATGGATGCGAAATCCTCCTTCTTGCATGGGGATTTTCAAGAATAAATCTAAATGGAAAAACCTCCTGGATATGTACAGATGACTCTAGCCTTACTTGTCGCCTTAAGAAATCTCTTTATGGTCTTAAGCAAGCTCCCCAATCTTGGTATGAAAAAATGGACAACTTTCTTATTGACACTGGATTTTCTAGATGCCATTATGATCCTAATGTATATACCAAGAAAGTAGGAAGACACGCCATTCATAGACATTGCAAACTTTTTGGGAAAGGTGATCATTATGAGTCCAAATGTATCAAGAAGATGGCATCTTTAGAAGCAACGATGAAGAAGCACACCATCAATATTGATTCTACTCCTTCTTATGGTTCTCATGGACATGCACTTTCTTCTTGTGGTTTCTCCTTCAATGCAACTTCTACTGCTTCTCATGAGTGGCTTATTGAATCTTATCATATGACTAAGGAGAAATCCATATTTTATACTCTAAATGAATGAACACCAGTAAAATATTTGTTGGTGATGATATATCTCTTAGTGCTATAGGATCTGGAACAATTCAAGTAGATAATGGCCATTTCAATGATGTATTATTTGTTCCATGTCTTTCCTGTAACCTTCTAGAAGTTTATCAAATCACTCATTCAAGTGAAGGTAAAATAGTAGAGTTTTCACCTCACTAAGTTGTAATCAGGGATCTCAAATATCCTTAGCATGTTCTTGCAATTGGAATTGTTGATGATATTACCAAGTTGTACAACTTTGACAAATTTGGGTCATCATCTTTCCCATCAGTTTTTGTTGCTCATAGTGATGACTTGAGAAAACTTTGGCATGAGCAGTTTGGTTATATAAACTATCACTCATTACAACAAGTATTGATCCAGGATGATATTATTGGCCACCCACCTATTCCAACTGGCTCCTCTTAACAATTGTTAGTTCAACACATTCTTCCATAATTATTTCTAATTGTGAGTTCTACATTTTCAGGGTTGTCTGAAGCCCTACACAACTTCTAGGTGGATATTGGTGGCCTCCCACCTAATCCAACTGCTTATTTTGGAATTTTTCATGTGAGTACATCTTTTTGTACTTCCAGGGCTATTTTGAGGCCCTAAACAATGTTTTTTTGGCTTGCCACAATAAAACTATAGACAAAGTCAGAGTTTGGCAACATAATGTGTAGTTCTCGAAAAGACCTTTCTAACAGGATATCACACACCTAAAATGGAGGTTGTATGCAAACATTATGACCTCGTGAAGTTGAGGTACCAACTTACCCATCGGGGCCCACATAACGTTTGGCGTTTTATCTCCTAGGGTTAGGGTTTTGGATGTCTAGGGTGTTGGAATTCATGAGTAATGTTAAAAAGGACTCTGAAGCCTCATTGCAATCATTCTACTCAGACAAATCTGCATAGCAGCCACATCTCTTCTCAGAGATAGCTACCACCATTTGAGCAAGTTGTTTCTAGTTCTGCAGTTTTACAGTTTCAACCTATTTTATTTATTCAAAAGAAGTTATTGTTAACTGGATATCTTTTGTGATTACCCATATCTTCATGTTATTGTATTCAATCTATTATTCCTTTTGTTCCTCTCATAAATCCGGATCAATGGTATCATAGTGATTTGCCCTTCATTTATTTTTCTTCGTGCATGTCCCGAGCAAGATCTGGGTGCAAGAAGTTGGGACTCGAACCAGTCAATCCTTTTCAAGATCGACCACATTGAGCGTGAAAAAAACCCATGGGGAACAAGAGGAAATATGATGGAGCAGGGGATCCCTTTAAAATGTTTCTCGAGGAATCCCTTGCACGACAAAGGAATGAAATGATGGAAAAATTTTCACAAATCCTTCAACGAATGGAAAAAGGAGATCCATCTTCATCAAGCAGCCATGCAACCCCCCCTTAAAGGTAAAATCAAATTTTGATATTCCATTATTTGAATAAGTAATAGATGCTGATGTTGTAGATAAATGGATGAATCTTCTCAAAGGGTATTTTTCGGTCCATAATTTTTTCGACAGGGAAAATATTACTTTTGCACTCCTCAAGGCCATCCCCTATGTTAAGGATTGGTGGGATACTTACACTGACAAAAGGGACATAGAGGAATGTGAAATATTTGTAGTTTCCCCCACATGGGATTGCTTGAGGGATTCCATTAAATAATAATATTACCATGTTGAAATCTACGAGGACCAATACACAAAATGGACCACGTTGCGTCGGGAAAGGGACCAAACAATACTAGATTGTACCAATATTTTCCATACCTTGCGCACCAAATTGAGTATCAAAGACTATGAATGACATATGGTGCTAAAATACCATGGTTGTCTGCATAGATACATTTAAACAAAAATGGATTTTCTGGACATCACATCATTTGGTGCGGCTTATAGATATGCCATCAAGATCGAGCAGAAATTTAAGGAGAAGAGGTGAGAGTTTGGATTTGCAAACTCCATATAGCCAAAGCAGGGTGAAGGAGGCCCCAACCCACAAAAAAAGGGATAGAGTAAATGTGTCTACTCTCAAGACAACTAGTCCAAGACAAAACCTAATAAGGGTAATGAGAAGTCAAAGAAGGACACAGGAAAATGGTGTGAATACCATAAAATCCCTTGGCACAACACCGAAGAATGTTTCTAAAAGAATTCATTGGTGGTCAATATGAAATCTTTCGAGTCAGAGGCATATTTTGAATCCAAATCAAATCCAAAAATTGGGAAGCGAATCACTGATGTCGAACCCAGTGCCACTATCTCTACCACCAAAGTCCAACCAAGAGAACCAGAAGAACCAAAGGAAGGGGAACACCTTGATAATGATAGTCAGAAGAACTTGATTTTAGAAGAGGTCATCCAACAGCTAGACCTACCGATAACACTGCACCCATAGCCCTACACCATCAGTTGGATTTTCCAAGGACAAGATCTGTGTGTTAGCCAATAGTGTCGTCTTCACGACAACATCAAGCCCTTCAAAGACGAAGTATTATGTGATATTTTTCCCCTTGAATTTTTTGTTGGTCTTTTAGGTGAGCCATATTTGTGGAAGTGACATGTTGTGTATGAGTCTAGACCCCACAATGTTATTATTTATTTGGGTAGACAATTTTACATGATACTAGAGGTAGCATTGCCTACTGCTATTTCTTTAATCTATTCTAAGCAATGCAGTAAGGTCATTTCACAGACCGATAAGTTGATATTATTTGTGATCCGTGATTGCAGTAAGTAGAAGGTCACCACCACATCTGTGACCTATACACAGAGCCTCTCTTTGCAGCAAAAGCAAGTGTACAGGATCGTGGAAGAGTATAGAGACATATTCTCCTCACTCACTGAGGTACTAATGCACTGCCAAGTCAAGAATCCAATTTATCTAACCCTCGGTGCACCAATTCCTAATGGACCATTCCATTATTGCTCGCTAATGGAAAATGATGAAATCAAGCACCAAATCCAAGCGCTACCTAAAAATGGGCATATCCAACCCAACTCCTCCCCTTGCGGAAGCTCGATTGTGTTGGTGCAGAAGAAAGATGAGACCTGGAGGTTCTACATTGATTACAAAGCATTAAACAAAATCATATTCTAGAACTGGTACCCAATTCCCTGAATTCATGACCTTATTAACCAAATCAAGGGGGGAAATTTATTTAGCAAGATTGACCTAAAGTATGGCTACCACCAGGTTCCCATTGAACGAACTAATGTATGGAAGACAACTTCTAAATCTAAAGAAGGTCTCTTCGAATGGATGGTCATGCCCTTTGGCTTAACAAATGAACCAACAACTTTCATGATATTGATGGATTATTTATTGAGACCCTTCACCAACTCTTTTCTGGTGGTATATCTGGATAACATCCTCATCTTCAATAGAAATTTGGAGGAGCACATGCATCATATTCATCAGGTTTTGGGCACTCTGAAACAACATGAGCTATATGCCAACTAAGAAAAATTATCCTTTCGCATGAACAGGGTCGAATACTTGGGATAAATTGTTTATGAGCATGGGGTACAAGTGGATCCAAATAAGATCCAATTCGTTCGTGACTGGCCAGCCCCAACCACACTAACTGAGCTTCAAAGATTCTTCAAACTTGTCAACTTCTACCGAAGGTTCATGTTGGGATTATCCCATATTACATGGGCCCTCACCCAAGTAACCAAGGGTGGTGGAAAGGAAACGTTTACATGGGGGAATGCATAACAACAATAATTTGATGATATGAAGCTTCTCCTGTGCTCAGGTCCAGTACTCTCCTTACCTAATCTGCAACAACTATTCGATATTGAGATTGATGCCTCTGACTATGTTGTACGAAATTTCTCAGTCAACATGGTCATCCAATAGCATACCATAGTGATACACTCTCAGATACTACCCGAAAATACCCCACCTATGAAAAAGAGATGTACTCTATTGTGCAAGCCTGCCCTAAATGGAAAAATTACATTCTGGGAAAGGGGACAATCATCCACATAGATCCCAAGCCTCTGCAGTTCATACAAAAACAGGGGAAGTTGCAAAATGACTGCCATCAAAAGTAGTCCACTTACCTAAAACAATTCCATCTCAACATCAAGTATAAAACAAGGAGCACAAATCATGTCGTTGACTACCTCAGTCACCCTCTTGTTGTTCCACTCACCACAGTGCTCCATTCCTGTGGGCATGAGGTATCTGAGTGGCCCCAAATTTATTAGTGTGACCCTGAATTTTCCACCACCTATCAGCTCTTGGGTATAGGAGCGAATGTCATCGATTTTCACATCCAGGATGGAATATTATGCCCTTTGGGCCACCTTTATGTTCCCAAAAGAGAGCATGCAAAGTGAATTTTGGGAGGCTCAATGCAGTTGGATGGCAGGACATTTTGGCATGGAGAAAACTATGGTTGTTGTTGGAACAGGGGCAGACCCAGGGTTCAACGCTACAACAACGCACCAACAAATTCCTAACTATCGGTCCTTTAAATGACACGTACGAAGCAGATGAAGTCTCACCTGAGGTAGAGGTAGGGGTGGTTGCGAGACTCAGGTGTCTGCAAACTTAGCTCGGACATAGATCTATGATTATGATACTTAACAAGGCACTTAGCAACGTCAGTTCATTATTATACAACCAATATCTACTTCATAGAGAAGACAGAGCGTTGCAACATTCACACTGATCTAAGGTATTTAAGCACTTAGCAAAGGTAAATAGATCAAATCTAGTAGATCAAGCACTAAACATATTCATAGAAATCAGATCTAACATTCTTACACATCATTAGCACAAAGCAAAACGAATTTATCTATATCTATCAAAGCACTTAGCAAGAGATTCATAAACACATTAAGATAAGCACAAAGCATAACAACACAATGTTTATGTGGTTCACCCCCACCCTGGGGCTATGCCCACCAACTCTTCTTCTTTATTGTCTTTAGTCAATCGGTTACAAGCACAGAGCCTCAAAACACTACTCCTCACAGGAAAAAAGATTTGTGCAACTTGCTATATCCTTGTTCGTTGCGTTGCATCACTAATCCTTCCACAATATTCTACAAGGACCTACACTTAGCTCTGCAAGTCTCTTTATGGTCATGCACAAAGCACTTACAGACTCTACTTGCACTTAGCATACATTTGCATCACATAGATGCACCACTACTTCTATATTTCCTAAGCATCTATTTATATATTACAAAATAGGCCTAAACATGTGTAAACCCATGGGTCGACCTCCCTTTCCGATTACATATTCCCCAAAACCAAAAAAGGATGCAAAAATGGGTGGAGA